>JBCAUI010425508.1:0-14144 GCA_038406195.1 Haplosyllis anthogorgicola | reverse complement strand
GTTGCTGTGACCATTATTCTCAAATTGGCAGCCATATTTGTTTTTTTTCTTTGAACCTTTCTCCAGGAGATGCAGTTAATACAAACTTCATATTTGACAGCTTTATGCATCTATGTACCCTCTTTATTTCCTGTAAAAATTATATTGATAGCACCAATATTTGCAGTTTGGTAGCCATATTTATGTTTTTTTATAGGTCACTTATTTGGGATTTGAAGACATTGTAATCTATATTGTCTTAGTTTTATGATAATGCCAAATGAGCTTAGGTCTATCTGGACCTATTTTTTATCATTACTTTATTTTATTATATTTTATGTAATTTTAATTTTTCCGATTGGGTCAGTACGACGAAGGCAGCAATATTTTGTCCTGCACAACGTATTCTCGGCTGCCATGCGTTTTGAGTGCGGCGGATATGTAATCCAAACAAATAAAAAGTCCTATGCGACGGTGAATGCGAAATATCATTCAGTGCTCATTTCCGTTCAAATTACACACAATTACCAAATGACATGCATAGATTAAGTAATCAGAATTTTTTGTAATCGTTTATTTTATTTGTCCAAATTAGAAAGTTAACAAAGTTAAATGCAATGGTTTTTTTGATTGCAGGCCGGGATAATTAATGTAAACGGAGGACTGGTTGGAGGAGGAAATCAGAATCTGCAGCCCGGAAAAAGTAAGTTATTTATGGTGAAACTATTCTTTTACGACCATCCTTAGGAACCATTATTTATCAGTGTGCGAACTAGACAGTCGCCCGCTCGCCAAGCGTCATGTCGGGCGAGCACATATATCGTTGGAAATTTTTAGCGGAAAATTAGTTTTGATAAAATTTTGGTAAAATGTGGGTGGAATAGGTCAATTGTTTAGTGCATTTGACTTGGTCTTGCCTCACTGAGCAGCTCACCACTGTATCTTGAGTTCAAATCCTGGCTGATACATGTGAGAGGAATGCACCTAAGAGCATGTAATTTCAAAAAATATCTGAGGGGGCCATGCCCCCAGACCCCCCCCCCCAATATGACTTCAAGCCCTTGGTGTTCGTCATTGCATGCCATAAATGGCACTCAATTTGTGGTGGCAAGTAGATCTTTGATTGGGAAAATTTATTGTAGGCCTGCTCGCCAAACTGGCAAGTAAAAAATATTGTGAGTTTAGCACACTGTATTTATGGTCGTAAACAACAGGTGGTCTTAAAACACGGGTAGCTCCGTATGAAAATTGTGGCTTTAGCTTATTTTGTTACAAATGACAGGTGGCCTCAAAGCTCGGTAGTTGCAAAATACAGATTTCTCTGTAGTTGTACATGTATTACATTTAGCTGTAATAATGCTGCAAATTTAAAACCAGCCCGTAAAACATTTGTATTTGCCTTTATAACCGCATCTACATTTCATACCAATTTTTGCACCGTTTTGGATGAGGCGTTCAAAGTTCGTTTTAAATTTTACAACCCAATTGTTTTGTTTATTTTCATATTTATTTTCTGTACAAAATCCGCCATAGACCGCTTGCACAGCATGTCAGAATTGAGAAATCAATTGATAAATGATAACTTCACAGGCTATTTTCTTTGTTTCATCATCAGCAAATCGTGCACACATTGTGTACATGTATATGTATGTGTGTGTATGTTCATGATGATGATGACTGGAATTGCCAGCACTCGCTTGATAATACCGAGGCTAAAGGCCCATTCATCTTACACTGATGCTTTGGCGCCAAATCACATAAACAAATGAAACAAGCGCTGTGATTGGTTACAAAATGGGTCGTGACCCCAAGTCGGTCCAGTTCCGAGGATCTGGCCTTGACCTTGACCCCGTGTGAGCTGAACACAGAAATAAAGACCAGCATTTTTTAGCGAATAATGAAAAATAAGCAATATTTACAAATGAACACAGTTCTTTTGTATAATTATTTGAGTTGTGCGAAAATATGGTGATTTGGATAAAAATGTGTGAGAGCTGACGGCAAGTGAAGGAGGGCATAAGGTTTGTGTTGTGTTTTCAGTAGCTGGTTAATGTATCATTATCATGTTTATGATATTTCAAGTGAGAATATCAAGTCATTTTTAGTTTACTGGCTGACTGATACATGTACAGACAACAGTTACAGTACGGAGCAATACACTCATGTACGAATGTTTAGCTGTGTGAAGTTGTAATGTAATCAGCTGTTGGAAGTTGGAACGTTCTATTGTAAGACCTGTCAACGGGATTGTTGAAATGTAATGTACCGGGTTTTTTCATCCATATTACGATTAAAGTGCTAATTCGCGATGTGATGTATGAATTTATTAAGTCAGAATCGATACGCCGCAGATATGGGTATCACAGACTGGGCTGTTTTCAGTCATACTTTAGAACAGAACGTTATATTGGTTATATTGATTCTCATCCCGACGGGTGGTGTGATCAGCTTTGTCCGTATGTCTGTCAGCCAGGACATGTCTTTCTGTTTACATACTAACGTTCCACTTTTCAGTGCCTTATTTCGTTTTCCTTTGTTTTTGTTTTTGCGAAATAATGGTATTTCAGGGTCAAATTACAAGATTTATAGATAAAATTCCAGATCATCATAGATTTATTTCCTATTTTGCTGTTGTGGTTTTAAGTTCAATCTTAAACGGTAAATGAATGTGTCGTAGAGGCATCCTTGGTTTGAAAGTACACACAGTAGAACCTGTTTTGAGTGGTACCTTAATTTGTAAGGACTAAATTGCCGTAAAAGACAGGTTTACCGTACAAAAAGGTGCCGCCCAAAACACTTTCAACTGTACTTGTTATGCACAGCATACTTCTCTTCATGGCAGTTACGTTGTAAAATGTAGACATAATATGCCTGTTTATCTCACCTGTTGTGTACGGCGTACCTGCTTTTTGCAGCATTTTAGTCTTAACAGGCTCAAAACAGGTCTGAAATGTGCTGTAAGAGGCAAGTGGGTGCAAAACTTGCGCAAAAGATCGTCAAAGAAGGTTCTACCGTAGTTATAGTTTCAAGGCGCAGAGTAATACAAAGGCACAGTGTACGTTCCATTTACGTTTTAGTTGCGTCAAAATGAAGGAATAAGAGAACAATGAGATAATATGTGATATGTAGTCCTTAGTATCTTTATCATATTTATAAAATTCGACATGAAGAATTTTATTTACAAAACGGTTTGGCATTCGGTGAATATTAAGAGATGTGTAATGCAATGTAGAGCACACATGCCGTACTCTGTACTACATACATGTGCTTGTGCATCGAGTGGCCAACTTCCTGTCTTTGTTCGTACGACATGTAGTAATACGGTAAATACCTGCCTCCGCCCACATAAACGTTAAGCGCTCGTCGAGCTGGGGCCTTTATATTTTAAGCATTTGGATTACATTGCATTGCCAGGATTTTCAAAGTGCGGCGATCGAAAAAAATAAAATAATTATAGTAAAATTTGAAGTTGGCCCTTAAAATGTAAAACTGTTCATAAATATCAATAAAACCAAGATTTTCCCCAATCAACAGGTGATGCAATGGAATGTGTCTTTTTTTTAGTCCCGATTTCAAAGTGCGGCGGGAAATGTAATCCAAACAAATTAAAAATGAGAAAGGCCTTAAGCTCTCGCCGTGCTAATATATATCATATTACCTGTATGTTTATCGCTTATTTACGACTGTCACTTCACCTGAAATACGACATAGTGCAAAGAATTTGTATTGCCCGTGTTTTTCACTTGTAAACATGATGTTCAGGTCGCATGGCAGGTGATTTGGGCAGTGACCGGGCTCACCTCTCAACCAGTCGTTTTACGCAAGTCCGTTCTTTTCGGACTTCGTTGTGATTTGGGCAGTGACTCTCCTTGTATAGTTTTCACATTGTTGACCAGGAGGTGTCACTGTGTCAGGCGTGATTAGTCCTGAAAACTCCGGCTCCATTTACACCTGCCCTGGACAGTTCGATTTTGGACAAATTGATATCGCTGATTATTCAGTTAAAATTTCCACGTCATCTCACATTGACCACTACATATGTTATTTTACTTCGATTATTCAATATCCTGTTGTAAATTCCGAATCAAATGTATCGAATTTCCGGGAACAAGTGGAATACAACGTGCTTTGAACGGCACCTATTCTGTGCAATATCTTGCCTTACAAAATGCAGAACAACCTGTCTTGGACATACAAATGGATTCAGCTTGATTCATGTGAAGACTTTCAGCGTGTTTTCATAAACTTTAACAGTCATCCATAGCGCAACAACATGACTTATTGCTCCTGGCGTTAAGGTTTAGGTCCAGTTATTACCTAACTCTGATCTGATAGCGTTGGGGAATAACTGCACATAACGCTACTCTTAACGCACCAAGTTCTTTGGAATTGAAACCCTTAACGCACCAATTTCTTGGAATTTGATTAAAGTGTTGCGTTATGGACGGTGCACTAAAGTTTATGAAAACGCGCGATTTGTCTTGTCCGTTGTCAACGACTATGGCAACAACATTCAGAGCAGAGCAGTAACGAATCCACAAGTTTTTGACACAGAAGGACATGTGTCAAAATACCTAATAGCAATATTATGTCATAATAAATATGTAGTATGTTTGAAAAAAAAATAGGTGCATCCCGTGTTCACGAACAAGTATAAAAAATAATTTATGAATTTGCCGAATAGACAGGTTGGATTGCTTGAGCGGAAAGTGTGTTGTAAACGATAGGTTTGCCTGCAGTAAGTTCTACTGCAACATGGCCATGTTGTAATTATTGGTATGATGCAGGAAGGCCGTTTAGGAGTGGTGAGCACGGTTACATAGCTTTGGTAGCTCATTGGGAGGGAAGGTCTCGTTCGAGCTGTGCCCTCGAAAACAAGTCAAGTCCCAGTTGGACGGGATTGACAAGCGACATTGGAGATCCAATTTATTATCCTCGCTCATACTATGAACGAGGAGCCTGCAACGAATAGAAAAATGCATTTTCATCAGTTTTGGACTTTGTGCAAAGTTGGGAGAAAGTTGGCGTGGACCCCCCCGCCCCCGCCCCCTCCCCGCCACACACACACACACGAATAGGGAGAGGGAGGCTGTAACCGACAGGTTGTCTCTCTCGTTTATAAACTATTGCGTATTTCGGGTGGTAATTGTGGCTTGTTGATGAAGCAAATTGTGAACGGTTTTTCCCCACCGTCTTCTAAGACATTTTGAAATGGGTCACGGTCAAACAGCGAAATTAAGATCGCGGTGAAATCGATGAACGAGTTCGTGAGGTTTTGGTTCATTTGGCATATATCCCAAAGAGTGGACAGAATAATGAATTGAAATCACGAGTTGACGTGTGGACGAATAGTTAGCATGTAGGACTTCCCATACACTGTCACATGTTGTTGGTTCAATATCCTTGAGCCAGAGTGACCGTCAACTCGTTAAAAGGCTGTCGTGTGTGTTGTGAATTATAACACACTGCATCACCATACCTCTCAGCCTCATAACTGAAATAAGTGTTTAAAAAGTGAATGTCGAAAACAAATGCCTTTTCCCAGGTTTATTTGCTAAATTAAAAACAACATGAAGGGTTGCATCTCACTTGAATGCTGCCCAGGGAGTTGATCAGGGACCTAAGGCTATGAGCTCCATGAATGATAACTTGACTTAGTACAGTAGACCCAATTTGGGAAAAAAGTGGTCGCCAGTGGGGTGGTGGTCTTGTAAAGGAGTGTTATATGACTTTTAAAAAGTCCGCCCCGGCCACGATGCCAAACGGAGAACTCGAATGGCAACACAAAGCGCCTTCATGACTATGCGAGATCTGTGAATGCATCAATTTGAAATACTCTCCAAGAACAGGCCAATATTAAATCATGATAAATAGTCTGATAATGCTCCCTCAATTCCGACCACCAGTCCAGGTGTGTGTTTGTGCCATTCAAGTGATTCAGCAGT
Source organism: Haplosyllis anthogorgicola (assembly GCA_038406195.1). Classification (NCBI taxonomy): domain Eukaryota; kingdom Metazoa; phylum Annelida; class Polychaeta; order Phyllodocida; family Syllidae; genus Haplosyllis; species Haplosyllis anthogorgicola. The sequence goes on along the minus strand of JBCAUI010425508.1, from coordinate 8,220 downwards.
AAATTTCCGGCAGAAAATGTTTTTATTTCCATCAGCCTGTACAGCCAGCTGTAAGATGGCAGCATGTTTATGGCCGTGTATGTGACCATACACGCCATCTTAAGGTTGCTGTCCACAGATTGACCACATGACCATTACCACCAAATCATGCTGTTTACTTTATTCCTTTCCCTTCCCTATGAAGCAATGAGCTTCTAACCAGAGTTGAGGCAAGGGTTAATGAGCCATGACTGTTTAAGGTATAACGTCTTATGGGGGATGACTGAGATTTATTTATAATCAGAAAAATTATTAATTTAAACTTATTACAAAATTATTTCAGCCTTATATTATGTTGTAAAAATGTTGCAATATCAAGGTCAATCATGTACCAAAGTTTGACAAAATTTCACCATCCTTAAGGCAATGGTAATACTTAGTAAAATCCATGGGGAAGGTCACACAAAGTCCAAAATAGGGGCAATCAGTGGCCCACAAAATTGACCCTCTTCCAACAAAAAAATAAAAAAATAAAAAATAAAGTAACTGCCATTTTCCATTGATTTTAATGGTGTTGGTGGCCATCTTCTGTATTGAATTATTCACAAACTTGCTGGTGGATCATGCTATAACTTTGCATACTTCATCTTCATATTATCCTTAACAAACATTGAAATAGTTGAGTCAAAAGGTCACTTGTAGACAGCAACCTTGAGGCTACGTCTACCGTCCAACTTGGACGGGAAAGTTTGGGAAGTTTGCACGTTTGGATCTGCACATTGTCGTTTTAATGAGAAATTTACAGAAAGTGTGCTGCATTGCTGATTGTAGAGGGTGTCGGATTTGTGTAATGTGCTTCGGAGGGACCCAAATTTCACCATGAACGAGTCTTCTTTACATTTGCAATCCTCTTTCAAAAGCTGCAGGTCGGCAACTTTTTCTTTCCTACGGCGCTAGCATTTTATTGTGACTACCCTAACGCTTACCTTTCCTCCATGCGTCGTTTACTAAATCTACGGTGGTCGACGCTTTCTGACAACCCCGAAGCGTGAAACCTGTTGCCCTTATCAGTGGTGTCAGAATTAAATGAAAGTGCCGCCCAAACTCCAAAGGTTACCGCCCATGCATCCTTGAACCAGTGGTGCAACTCATAATTTAAAATAAATTGTGATGAAAAATCAAGTACAACATGTACACTTAAACACCTTTACTTCAAAGTTGCCGCCCAAATTGGTGAAATTTGCCGCCCATTTGGGCGGTTGGCGGTGCTTTTTGACACCACTGCCTAATTTCCGGCAACACAACGTTTAACATACCGTATATTGCCAAAATAACGTGCATGCCCTAACTAACGCGCACACCATTTTTTGGGCTGATTCACAGAATTTTTTGCCATAATAGCAGAGATTGATCGTAAACTTTTTCTGAATAGGTACAAGAAAAGTTCCAGAAAATTTTGTTTATCCTGCATAAAAAGTACATTTTCTGCCTCACAGTTTATATTCTTTGCAAAATGTCATGCTCTTAAAGGGAAATTTTGGAAAACTCCTTTCTCAGACCAATAAATTTTGTACCAGTGTTGATGCACCACAAATTCATTGCACTTGAGCAGCTGCCAAACATTGGTATTTTAATGACACACACCCACAAAATTTGGTCCTATGCGCATGCGCGTTATTTTGGTAATATACGGTAGTTATTTTGTTTACATCTGGGCAGTAAATTCTCATTTTACGTAATGATATATGGTGATTTAATGAAAGACGTTTGATTCGAATTCCAGATTCAAATTGAAATGGTCCAGAACATCCAGGGTAGAAGCAGATATTATTAGGCTGGAGATTTAGCAGGCTTTTACTCCAGCAGCGCGGAACGTTCTGTGCTGCTGCTGAGGATTATGTTGTAACCATCTGCACAAGTTTATCTCTGGTGTTACGAACATGATAAGCTGATTACCAACCACCACCGCGTAAAGATGTTTCCGTCAGTTTGTCTCATCATCATGTTCACATAATTACTCGCAATAGTAGGAAGGTTAAGCTGCTCGTTTTATCTCCGTTCTGTACTTGTACTTTTTACCGGTATTTCACGCGAGATAGACCCCCCAATCATAAGACCATGGTCTTGTAGGTGTAAACATTTTACACTTATAAGACCATGGTCAGATAAAGTGTACTTTTTCTAGAAACACAATATAACCATAGTTCTCCAGCAAGTACTCAGTTTTAGAATGTCACAGGGCCTTGAAGAAATGGAAGAGGAGGAATATTAAATGTCTTCTGACATGGAACTTGACATATAAGTTAAAAAGTTGTAAAGCTTTCAGGAATGTCAAGTTCTGTCACTAAGTGTTATGTTGCTTTTCGTTTCACATCTTCAAGGCCATTGTCACATTTGTAAGACCATGTTCTTACAAGCCGAGCTAAGTTTTTGTAATAATTTAGGCTATTTCACACCTGTAAGACCTGGTCTATCTCGCGTGAAATACCGGTTGAAGGTGTCCATTTAAACTGTAATGTTGCGCTAAGAAGTGCGTCACAAGAAATCACTGGATTCTACCTGAGTAGCAAATGTAACACCAAAGTGTTGCTTTGCGGTTTTACGTTCGCCACTGCGGTAGAGTAAGGTGAATCCACAATTCTTTACTTAAGGTGACATAAAGCGTGCAACACAACCTCGCAATTAAAAGTCAGATGCTCTGACCCTTACTGGCCCTTACCAAAGAGTTTTATAATAGGGACGAAGTGCTTTGCCTGTACCCTCACAACACCCCGTGAAGTTACACACACCGCAGTGGCTTCGGTTCATTGTCGGCTCAACGCTCATTACCCTCTTATTATTTAACTTTAGGCCAGACGTTTTTTATTTGTTGCATTACGTTTCCCGCCGCTCTCAGAAATCAAAAAAAAAGAGAAAAGAATCGGCCCAAATAATACAAAATCGTAACTTTCCATCATTTCAACAAAACATCGTTCAGAAAATTATTTGTCAATTTTGTCAATTTTAATTGAAATTATCAAAATGTACAGCAAAGTCAATTTTTATTTTAATTTTTCCCCCAATCGCCGCTCTCAAAAATTTCCTCCATTGATACGTAATCCAACAAATAATAAAAGTCTGGCCTTGTAATACAAAGTTAAAGACTCGACTCAATGGGGAGACCTTGTCATCATTGTCTTTCAGCGGTTAGTTACACGTTTCTATTGTCTTGTATTACATTCAGCAGATCATTTAGTTGTAACTATTATCTAACACAGTACGAGACCTTCAAGACATTTAAATATATATTCATTCACTCAACAGTAAACTGACTGTCTCGGATTTATTGTAAGTAGACAGTCTAACAGTGCAGTTTTGGAAGTTTGAAATTGAAACCCGTCTACGTAATGTGGTGTTTGGAGAATATTGATTTTGAAGGTAAAAAGTGGAAGTTGAGAGACGAAAATACCAATGATAAGCATGATAAATCCGAGTGCTTTCCCAGGTATGAATTCTGTTAATTCTTTTGAAAATGACGTTACAGATAATATGGCAGCATTATAAATATCAAATGTGAATAATCTGCTGATGTTAGTACATTTATTTTATCGCAATTTTTCGTGGGTGTATATCATTCATAAAACTGTCGTGCAGAAAACCGTTCACAAGTCTCACGAGGGCAGTTTAACATGCTTATACCATGTGAAGTAGGCAGAGATAGTGACGCAAGGAATTTCTTAGATGTCGATCGATAGGTTTGAAACTGAAAGGCGGACAGTGTCAATGAGAACATTTCTGGAAGAAATTCCGCCTCTGTCGGAAGACAGCGTGTTCATGATGGAATAATGTGATGGAAATTATTTCAAGATTCGAATAGATAAATTTTGACCATTTGAATTAAAACTGCATTGGGCGTACTACCCATAATTTATGGAAAAAGTACGTATGTACGTGGATGACAGTAAGTTCGCCCAATGGAGTACAAAATACTAAGTGAAAATCAATTTGGTGATTTAAAAAAGTTCGGATGACAGTAGTTCGCCCAATGCAGATTTTACTGTATATTGAGTGAATTTTCGAAGTGCGGCTATCTGAAAAAAAAATTGAACTTGAGCATCGCATGCAAAAGCTTAATGTTCATAAATTACAATAAAGTTTTAATATTTTTTCCTTGTCGAGTCATGACGGAAGAAGTCGACTAGATCAATGCGGTTATATTTTGTTCGTTCGTGCGTCAGTATGATTCAGCTGCCGTTATTTTCTTCCATGCCTATTACAAAGTGCGACGGAAATGTGATCCAAACAATTTAAGAGAAAAATCCTCGCATGTATTGAGATTTGAAATAAATAATTTTGCGTCAACTGTTCGTGACATGTTGCTGAAAGAAGCATCAATATTGTGCGTTTTTTGTCGATTTCATTTCGAGTAATTTACAGCGAATAATAGACGATGCACCAGGACTTGATTTGACCCTTATATTTAAAGCACCGCATTAGCATGACATTAGTTCCTTACATGATAATGACTGGGTTCTTCCTTTTATGAAGACACTTCCCGGACAATTAAAGGAGCTCGAGTTTCAGACCGTCACAATAAATTGAAACGTACAAAAGACAGGGGGAAGTAATTAAGTTATAAAACCAACAATGTATGGATGCTATTTAAATTCCAACTGATCGGAAGATAACAGAACCTGCCGCTTTCCCAGTAAGAAAGTGACAACAGGTATTCAGGCAGTTGTAATTGTCATAGTTGGATGTTTCTGAAGCGGTGTTTGTCATCATAATGGCTCAGAGCACAATACAAAAGAAATTTGCCGTACTTTTGTCGGGAACGGTGCACTTAATTGAACAAAAGCCGTTGTTAGGCATTTGAAATTTACATTGGTAATTATACCGGGTAATTATTCATTTGTAGAACCTGGTATGTACATGTCGTGTGTTTGCTCATGCTGGATAAATGTTCAATTCGAGATATAGATGTTACAGTATTCTGATCACACACGTGGTGTCACTGTTCCCACCAAATGTATCCTAGAAAGTTGACTCGGTGAGACACAGGGTATAGCACGAAAGCCAGTAAAAACAGGTGACAGATCCATCCTGGTTTTAAAACCCAAGGGCAAAGTCCGAGGCAGAGGTCCCATAAACTGGACCTTGGACCATGAAAACTTATGAATTCCATTATTTGACCTGACTCAGGGTTTTGGACAATTACTGAATTTTTGGAGAACATGTCGGGAAAAGGTAATCCGACAAGAGTCTTTACTTAAGCGTAAATAAAATGCGTGACTACATGTAACCTAAAGTTTTGTTGTACTTTCAGCCATACAAATGATTCAGATGGTAACGTCGCCGGCCAAGTCGCCGTTTAAGATGGACGGACAGAACATTCTACCACGTGTGATGACAGCAGTCCCCACCACACTAACCGGTTCTCCTATGGTGAGTACAGAACCACACTATCCTAAACATTGTGATGACAGCCGTGCCCAGCACACTAACCGGTTCTCCTATGGTGAGTACAGAACCACACTATCCTAAACATTGTGATGACAGCAGTCCCCACCACACTAACTGGTTCTCCGATGGTGAGTACAGAACCACACTATCCTAAACATTGTGATGACAGCAGTCCCCACCACACTAACCGGTTCTCCTATGGTGAGTACAGAACCACACTATTCTAGCAATGGACGAAATTAACCGTAGTCTAGATCCAGAAGATTGGAAAATCATTGATTAAAATGGAGAAATAGACCCTATTCAAGAACTGAATTTAGAAGAATTATAACTCTGGGGGTACACCCCCACCCCCCACCCAGAATATCACTTTTTAAAAAAATAGAAACTGGAATTAGCTCTGTATACCTGTACCAAGTTTAAATTCGAGTCAAATCTCCCTAACAACACTCCAGATAAAGACCTGGAAGTCGAAACGCGTAGAGTTGAAGAATTGAAGAATTGAAATGCCCTAAAACAGTGTTTGACATCGATTATTTCGTGAATATCCTAAATATTGTGATGACAGCCATGCCCATCACATTAAGCGGTTCTCCTATGGTGAGTACAGAGAACCACACTATCCTAACTTGGACTAATTCAATTTTTCAAACTGTAGCCTGAGATGGTATCAGATGTCTTTGAAAATGCAGAAAAAGCATGTTAAGTAAGGACACAAAGTGAAAGCGAACTTTCAAACTTAAAAGTGTATACTTGGCAAATTGTAGTGAAACTGAGTCGTAATTCACTTATGTCAGGACCGTTGCGAAAAAAGAAACCGCAATTCTCTAGGAAGCGTGAAAGTGTGAAATATTGAAAGTGTGACGTTTTAAAACCAAAGACGGTCTCGTTAAAAGGCGTTTTTCCACGTGAAATAACTCACCAAAACGTAATAAATTGAAAGGGTTAACAAGGCCACTTGCTGGATGCAGTGTGCATGTGCTGCACTATTTCTTAGTGCACAGCAAAAATGCAGTGTGCGTGTGCTGTGGACCATGCCTGCTACACTAGTATTTTGTGCAGCCTACACGAAAAAAACCCCTGCATAACCGGCAGTTAAATTGTTACGTCCGTATTCACTGTTTAGATTGGTTGTTAATAATGCGGAGGACACAGCGTAATGCAGCGCATGAAATAAATACCTACCTGGTCGCCATGGCGACCTGAGATTGGTTCGCGCACGTTAAAAGGGCAACCCTTTATCGTCAAACATGTGAATGGTGACACCGAAATAAATTTTATTTACTTATACACTTATTTTGAGTTCAATTAACAAGTAAGCTTTAGAACACTGTGGACCAGTTCAGGGCAATCTGATTTTCAGATGAGCTGGCTCTGTTGGCAGATTGAAATTGTTCCTTATTTTCGTGCACTGATAATGATGCTATGTTGTTGATGTTTCAGATCGTTGGCACGCCGCAGCGAGTGTTACAGGCGAGTCAGGTGGTGAGCAGTCCCCGAGGAGCACAGATCATTGCCACGCCAGTGTCCGGGTTCGAGTCTCCGCAGACATGGAGTGCACGCAAACGTCCACATGACCTACTGGACCTAGACTACTCTGATGGGTTAGTGTTGCTACAAACTAAACCGTTTAAAATGAAAGCCGTTGCTAAGCGTCGAGTCTGTCGAATCACTGTTTCCAACGTTACGATTTTAACGACGACGTAACAACGGAACGTGACAACGGCACTACATCTTGGCAATGAAAGTGGAAAGTGGGATGAATTTATGCCAGTTATGTAGGCTCGTTTCATTCACAGAGTCTTATCGAATTTATAGACTATGAAGATTAAAATTGGAACAAAGATAAGGAATATTAAGGATGTGAAGTTATAAGTGATAAATCAGTGCAGAATGTGCATTAATGTGCAATAATTTAAAATTTTGTTCCATAATATTTTAGTAAACGGGGCAGAAAACAAGAGAAGGGCGGTAAGGGTCTGCGACACTTCTCAATGAAGGTTTGTGAGAAGGTACAGAAGAAAGTGGTGACGTCGTACAATGAGGTGGCGGATGAACTCGTGATGGAGTTCAGTGACCCCAGGAATATCACACCTACCGATCAGGTAAACACTGTGCGATTGTTTTATTACTGCCTGAACAGGCAGTTAAATGATGAGTTTGTCAGAAACTGACGGAATCCTGTTCAAGCTGCACATTTGTCAGATGAATCGACTTGAACAAGATGTAGATTAGTGGCGTGTCACTTAAAAGTAAAAAATGCCATAAAATTCATACTGATATTGACATTTTTACCATTCTAACAAATTTACGTAATGTATTTGAAGTAGTACCAAAATAGAAGTATTTTCATTTTAGAACGACAGTCCGTATTCAAAACGACATCTTGTCTCGGTATTTCAAAAAGAATACTTTTGTGGTTTCCCGTTCGTGTTAATTTACATTTCAAAGTTGATAAAAAAATGTTCAAAAAAATCAGTGAAACCAAATAGCACAGCAATAAATTGATGATGTCGTAAAGCAGCTGCATTCTTCATGCAATTCCTTTGTTTTCCTGTACAAAGGAGCCATGCTTTTTGACTCATTTGGCATAATTGCCAAAGAGCCTATCGAATCATGAATTGTCCGTCATCGTCATTGTCATTGGTGTTGTCTGTGCACAGCTGCCCTGAGCACACTACTGATCATAGAGACTTCATATCTTAAACACATGCACCGATGCCCCATCTCAAAGCCTAGCAAAAATTATGTTGCTGTGACCATTATTCTCAAATTGGCAGTCATATTTGTTTTTTTCTT
>JBCAUI010425507.1:0-27605 GCA_038406195.1 Haplosyllis anthogorgicola | reverse complement strand
GAAAGTATAAATTCTACTCAGTATCAAAAGAAATATAACATTTTTGTTTTTCAATTTTAACCAGTTTACATTCATTTGTTACTGGCAAGTTACAGATTGTAAGCTCTAGACGACATTCCACATGGAGTCTTACAGATAATCTCTTATTATTGGCCTGATGACACGTCTGACTCTGGTGTATTATTATCATACTGTATATTACAAAAGTTTCCACTTAAATTATTTGTATAGGTGTTCAATAGGCTCTCGTAAAGCGGAGATTTCCGACATTTTCTTCCGTACTTCAAAATAACTAAGCAGAAAATAGAGACACTTTCCGAGTATAAGAGCACGGTTTAACAGAGGATGACTTTACATAAAAGTATGCCAAGATGCTGTCGCAAGATAATAATTCTTCGAAATCAAATACTCTTTTCCGTGAACGCAATATTTCCAATTATTTTATAGGCCAGGTGTGCATATCTGGTAAATGAACGAAAATATCATTGACGAGCTAAAAAACAATGCAATTTCCTACCAGAGACAGATATCCATAGGCCAAACGGATAAAATAGTTTTAGTAATAACTGCCAGTTGGTGAGTTGAAAGGGGTTTAGTTGCATGGTCCCTCCTAAAAAGGAGGCAGATTTTATATTGGTGGGGTCGCCAAGGGAGCGTTTTTTCAAGGTCTGCATTTCATTCATTTCCACTGATTTTAGTCAACTCAGAAATTTTAATTTATTTGGTCGAAGTTTCGAACGCCAAATTTTTAACCTGAATCAATAAACAACGGAACTGTCTTCATTTCAGAAATGAATTAAGACGATTTTCTTATTCAGTTTTGACAAGAAGTTAATGTAAAATATGGCATATAGTTCGTGTGCCTTCACGTACCCCACACATCTGTAGTGCAAAAACAGAATCAAATAAAAAGGCAAACGACAAACTTTAGATAAATCACTGTTGCTTTCCATTCATTCAAAATTGCGTAGATTTAAATCTAAATTCCAAATACAAAGAAAATTAAAAACCGCAATTTATTGTAAATAGATACAATCTTGAAATTTGTATCACTTCGTTCTTTAGGATTAATGGTGTTGGTTTTGAAGGGAGCCGTATGGTTTATGACTCGTTCTAAACACCATTCCATTTTTTACATGTGTGTAATTACATGAGGCGCCATGCAGTGAAAGTCAGGCTGCTTCGTCATACTGTACTTTCCATATAAATTATCAAACATATATTTTTAGAAAAATAGCATGTTTAATAAAATCTCGTATTACATGACATGATTTGTACAAAACACAATTGCGTTTGACAGGTCAGACGCAATATAGCACAAGTCAGGTTGCTTAATTGTAGTGTACTTGTCACAGCAAATAATATATTTGATACTATTTATTTCAAGTTAAGCACATATCGTAACGGTAAAATAAGTATTGTTTTTGGCTGGCAAAATTTTTTTTAACAGTGCAAAATTGTAATAATTTTGGATTTATTGGAGAGTATCGTGCTTCCAAAATGCAGAATAAAAACCTTTTTTCTGAAATAAAGAAAATTTCCATCCACTGTGTAAGAAATTCGTCATCTGACAGATTATTCTTTAGCAAATATTTGGAAATATCTCTGTTGAAAATATCAGCTGCTATTGTACTCCATTCTTACGTGAACATTGGTATCTATAGTTCGAGAATGTATAAATCTGCAGGATTTTAGGGGTGGATAAATAAGGATGCTCATGATTTGTTTGAATGAGGGGAGACCGACGGTGCCAAAAACCAGATGGTCACAGTCCTGATCATTATGTATCAAGATGTGATTACTTTACAAGAAGACTGAGGAGAAGAATAAAGATCTTGGATCAACCACATACAACGTACGGCGTTACGACGAAGATTTTTTTTCAACTTGGCAAAATTAAGAATTCAATCTGAATGCCCACACAAACAAAGGCTTAGATTAAAACTCTGTTATTCTTAAATCGAATAAGGTTTCTTACTCTGAAAAAGGAATGCCAGAATCAAAACAAATTCCGTACTTAAAAATAACACTTATTTTTTGTATCAATTCTGTCCCAATACAGAAGAAAAGCACACAGGAAAATTTGATACCGAACTTAAGTAAACATCAATGATCCACGCAGCTGACGGAATTAATCTCTATTCTTTTTTCTTCTTAATATGGTGAAATAAGAATCGTTCCGGTTGGCCCATATAAATCACCACCTTTTATAGATTTCTTGCCATGTAAGAAGGATCAAGTTACAATACACACATATTTCAATTGCAAATAGGTGCAATGCTTTATGGCTGTATTGAAACCTAACCGGACTCTAGTGAGAGAAAGAAGTTCATACGAGGTCCAACCAGCAAATTGGAGTCATTAAGTTTGACTATCTGTCTTAAGCACAAATGAAATTTACACTTTGTGTGTGACAGTGGGAGGACTTCATGTTAATTTAGTGGTGTCGAAATACAACCTAATGTGGAGGACTTGTAAACTTAAATTGGTAAACACAGCTATTGATAATGTAGAACAACAGCTAAGATTGTGTCATTTATTTTGCTTACCCCATGTACTTTTGTTTGCTTTCGTTTCCAAACAGTAAAAGATATGCCACTGATTATCATTTCTATTCGATATACGATAATCCTAAAACTTTTAATAAGAAATGGTGAGGGAAAGCATACACACTGTCAATAGGCATAATTTCCTTTCCTTTCATTTACCAATTTTATTTATGAATTTCATTCCAGAACGCAAAACAAAGGAACCTATTAAATCTTGGTTGAATTGTACAGCTATTAAAATTAAAGAAATACTTATGATTTTGGTTGCTAATCAGTTGCTAGATCACAGATGTCAAAACGTATTTGGCACTAAAATCTCAACTATGTAAGCAACGCATGTGAACAAAAACCTAAAACCATGGTACCTGACTGCCACACCAATACCACCGGGTGAGGCATGGCTGTATAAACTTACCTTTGTGAAAAAGACACTTTTTAATTTAGGAAAGAAACAGTGAGATTGTTGTTGGGCGGTGTCGGTTACCTCCACTATGGGATTAATTCAATTACATTTACCACATGGACTGTTTACAGTCAAACATGTGAGTTGGTTACAAATTACGTACAAACCATTACACTCCACTTTAAATACGTCTGTCTATATTTGCATTTGGAAACTGATAATGTGATTTTTTGCTTTAGTTGGACGCCACTGCTAGCCTTTTTTTAAACCATTATTGTCTGCTACCACTTTTACGATTTATAACTGATAAGGTATTTTTGTCTCCAATGCAATTTATTTTGCGACATCTCAGGCAAGGGGCTTCACAAACAAAGAGACAGTGTCTGGACATCTTTTGATGGACAAACAGGGATCAAATCTTTAATTTCAGATTTACAGATTCACAGGAGAATTCTATTACAAAAAGCACTGTGGTCTCTTGTCAAAAGCTACATTGTCATCTGTTCTGATGTATATTTTGTTCATTTCAAGGCTTTGAAAGAAATAAAATGGAGGGAATAAGAGTAAAACCGGTGATTTGTAGGCCCAAATAATGTGTTATGGACTTCCAAAGGTTCTCAGGTGGCCGTCACATTGACCGATGCAGCACTAGCTACCCCATAAATCCAGTGTATATTGTATAATAATCTGAGAGGGTTTCAGTAGGGTACAAAGTATGACATGCAAAGCGCGATTTCATAGCTAAAAATGTGTGATGGTATGCTAAACTGCAATAATAAAGCATAGGTGTTTTCTGCGGCTTAACAATTGTGGCAGCACCTGACGGGTAATAAATACACGCTGCACTTTGTTCCATACTGTAGCGTTAAGAGAGTAAAGATTGTAGTTCTAGCCACACTGGAAATTACTTTCTTTTCGACAATGGAACGAAATAGTATTCCCTTACAATTGGTAAAGTACAAAACGAACAGGAATTATGTTTTTCTTGGGAACCTTTGCAGTAACAGATCCAGAGTGTTGGTCGAGTAGAAATGCCAGGCTGCGGCTAACTTTCTTTTTCAGCAGGATTTAACAGGGGTCGGGGCCAGGCCCAGAGCCACCGCCTTGATACGCTACTGACTGTGACTTAACAACTCACCCTCTGGTTGCCATATTGATCTGAGACGTATTGCCAATGGAACGCGTCCATACTGTAAGACACCATGAATGACGTCACCCATTCTACTCCGTCACCGCGTCCTTGCGTCATAACACCAGTTACCTGGCAACAGAAATAAAATATGGTTAAAAATGCAATAGCTTTACAACTGAATAATTCACAACATTCATGTGTTGTACAATAATGAATGAAATACATATATAAATTACGGTGACATAAACAGAATAACTTCTTCACTCAAGGATCTCTTTTTTGTCCTTGTAAATTTTAAATTGCCAAACCCTTTTAATTTGTGAACATATGTAAAGATCAAATATCACCAAAAAGCACTAAAGACTGTTTAAAAGTGTTGGGTAACATTGTATGTAATTTACTTTTTGTGCTTCTGTTTCTGTACGTAGTTGAGGTACTATGAATAGGTGGAAAGGTCTTGACCCCAGGGCTTTCTAATTTTCTGCAAATTAGACAGAGGAATTGGACTTGGCTGTACACATAGATCTTTCAAAATGGCCCCACTCCCTTCTTTTGCCTAAAAAAGTGTCATCTTATTTGTCTTTTGAAAGTTTGAGTGAACTTCATAAAAGACATAATGAGAAACAAGGCAATTAACTTGACTAAGTAGAGACAAAATAAGGTCCACATTACATAATTAGTGTGTTTTAGTGTTTATTGCTGGAGGAAATGTGTTATGGTGCCAAAACCTTGGTTCTAACCTCCATGCAGGCGGTCTAGCCTGGAGAGAATAGGTTATCATTGGGTTACACATTAAACACTGATAGATGCATACCTAGTAATAATGTCATGTATATGTGGCTAATTATCACAAGATTGCAACTAATAATAGAGATAAAAGTTTTATCAATGGCTGCATAATTTGTAACAAAACTTTTAACAGATTTTTAAAAGAGCTATTAATTAGAAACATTCAATCACTCCTATATCGATTTGGGAACAGAAAATCCAATCCATAGTGCTAATCTTTTGCCTTTGTTTTAAAGTACTGTTGAAATATTCTCGAAAACATAAAATAAGACTGTAATCTATACGGTAAATAACAAAGATACAGATATACTTAGGTTTGCATGTTATTCTTGACATCTCCTTACCACATGACATTTACGAGAAATCACATTTTCTTAATGGCAAACTTCAGGAATAGCCAGTGGCCAATGTTATTCTTAGGTAGCATTTTTGAAGTGAGATATATACAGGTAATAATGAGTTTCTCACACACTTGGGGCTCTTGGAATGTCTATTTTACAGTTACACTATTGTGTGTCTAAGTTCATGCTTTAGGAGATCAGTTGCCCAAAAGGGAGATTCAAAGATCCTAAAATAAACACCGCCCCTTGGGTATGGCATGAACTAGCATAACAAGTTTTTTCTCAAGATAAGACTTTGCCAGAATCAAGAAAAAATACTTTTTTCCTTGTCGGAATTAATTTATTGCTTTCCTAAACTCTCAGTGTAATTTTTTTCTGTTTGTTATTTCAAGAAGATTAGTTAACACAAAACTAGCTAGCTTCTCAATTTCCTTTTTTTCTGTCACAGATTACTTTTCACTTTTCGATTTCAAACTTCTGTTTTTGTAACAACTGACTTCTAAAGAATCTAAGGAATAATTTTCTCACCTTCCAAATTTAGACATTAGATCCTAATGTCTTCACCTAGGTCAATGTCATTTAGCAGCACTTAACTTAGATGCTAATCAGCACTTAAAGAAAAGTAAGTGCACAATCAGACTCGTTAGCATCATGACTTAAAGCAATTACTGCAACAAGTAAGCGTCATTTCCATGTGAATTTAAATGGAAGTAAACTTTGTGACAGTAGGTATCCTAAGTAATTGCACACCGGTTAACAGAGAACCAATATGTTACAATGCGGGAAATATTCCATATGGGAAAGGAAAATAGCATTTCTTCAAACATTTACTCACAAGCCTCCAATTACATATATAAAAATGTCCCTGTGTAAAATTATTTTTTAAAATGCACAATATTTCACACCATGGTTCTGTTCAAGTCAATAACGCAATGTGACATTTCATCGTCTCAAAAAGTAACAACCCTTTGATGACATAAACCTCCATAATTAAAATCACGCGTTTATATTATGTACTTTCGTCACTTGTACTACTATTGCATTGTTAATTGTCATAAGATACAACTGCTTAACCAGAACATCTTGTTTACTTGATATCCCAATGGAAGGTCCCCCCTTTGCGCTTACAGCCTTTAGAAGGACGGACCCACGGTGCCATGAGGCTCTATTTGATTGTACTGTAATCAACTCAGCACGTTACAGGACGTGATGTAATGTACCATACAAAGCGCGGTGCAGCCCCACAGATTCCAACTCAATAGGGTTGTCACACTAAAGACAACAACTACAATATTTTCTGGTATTTGCACAGCAGTATTGAATGAATCTGTTTTTAGGTATGGAAGGTTAAAATGCATTATAATATTTCTCTTGTGTGTCAATTTTCCATAACAACTTTATTGTTACAATAGTTCTCATCAATGTAAAAACAGTTATAGATTTAAGAAATGAACAGAAATACAGATTAATTACATGTTTGAATAGCCTATTGCCATAAATCTAAGCCCTATTTATTACAAGATTTCCTAATTAACTGCTCCTTTCAAACTAACCAATAGGCTCCATCGTAACTCACAGGTTAAAACCTTGGTAAAAAGGACTAAGAGAGCCGAAGCAGCCAAATGGCTAGTTGGGTTAATAGGGAGGGCTTATAATGTTGAAGAAAGTTTATCCAAGTGAATAGATAAACAAAATGACAAGATTTTTAAACGTGACAAGCCTAACGCTCGCCTTGTCTCCAACAGGGTGAGGACTGAGCAAGTGTAACGTTTACCACCATTCATTTTATTTGCACCTTTATTTGCGCATCACATTTGCCCCAGAAGAAATTATAAATTTATCAAATGTTTTGATGTATGGCTTAATGATTTATCTTGTATGAACACGACGCTCTAAACGCCTCTCTTGGTATTAAGATATTAATAATCTCCCCTTTTCTGAATGGGCCTTGACACTTAGATTTATTTAAAAGCAAGAAGTCATTGCTTAATCTATAAGAAGTGCACTTTACAAATCATTTTAGTTTCTCATATTTCCAATATTTTTTGTGGTAAAAAAATGTTGTAAATTGTATTTTCACAGCTGGTTACCGTGTCTTATCCCCATTCTTCATTCTTTCTCTGCTTGTTTTTGTACAAATTTTTCATTAAAAAAATTCGTTTTACTTTTTATGTTTAGGATAATTTAGTTATAAATTGTGGTCCTTAATTTTGTATGACTGGTGTAAACACTTATGTTTGAAATTTATCCGGTATGAACAAAACTTGATATCTATCTAATGTGTTGCGAGGAATTTATAAGGTCTTGAACTTCAAATAACTCCCCCATACGATTCCACTTTTTATTGGAGTAAGATCAATAACATACAACTGATAGAATGTCCACCTTTTATGCCTGTCATTGCTTTAGTAAATATAGTTTTTAATAAATCCAATAAGTACATTAAGGTATTCCAGTACATGATTTTGACTTTTTATGACTCTGTTGTTTGGACTTTCCCAAAGGTTATCATCTATTTATAACTTGGTCTAAAATGCATTAGGGATCATGTGATCATGTTAAAAAGTAAAATGTCATGTGGCAAAGCGTGACAATCCTAGAGGTTTTGGAACAATAGAATTTCACATTGTGCTTCCATTTGTGTCAAAAGCCCAGCGTGGAATTCTTTTGTTATTAAACGTTCCCAATTTGATTACCATTTCGGGGCTGGATACCTTTTTATGAAAATTACCTTAATACTTTTATCGACAAATGAAAGCAAATTTTTCGAAATTAATTTCACCTGCATAATTAGGTAAATCTGTCTATTTTTTAGACAAAATGAATTTCGAAAAACCTCAAATACCTGGCACTAAGCAGCATTCTGTTGTTTTACCAAATCTCTCCAAATTATTCACAATTTTCTAGTTATAACTTTTCGAAAAGATCTGAAATAACTTTTTTCCACCATTTCACTTTGACTGCACTTAAGGCAGGAGACATATCTCACTGCGAACATGTTATTAAGGCAAAAGTCAGGAAGAATTTAGCCATTTATTCACAAAGCTATCTTATCTAATCGTATTGACTGTTGACTCTGGGCTGTGTACACTGTATCCGTTCATACGACAGAAAAAGAGTGGAAAACGTCAATTTATCTGTGTTTTGAAACTAAAGGAATTTCGTTTTTATGATAAAAGGGCCTACAGAGATTTTACATTTAAACACATTGTGTCAAGATAATTTTATGTTGGCCTTTCAAAAATCCTACATACTTAGATGGTAATGGCATATTCAAGTTTCCTTGTATTTTTTATTGTTTTGTTACTTTCTTTTGTATTATTTCGCAAATAAATAAGCTTTGAACCATTTGTTCCATTGTAATAGGTTCTGGAGGTGCTTTTCACCCAAAGCAGAAAAAATGTTTGCCAGTTGTTGAGTACAGTCGGAAGCATCTTCGGTCGCCAAAGAAATTCTCTTTTCCCACCAATGTCAATGCGAAAAGCGCCTACGAAATTTCTTCAAATTTCCCCACTAAAATGCCAGCTTTAAAAACGATAATAGATGACTTGTTAAATACAAAACAAGAGTACCAGTGGATCCAAATTGGATGATAGGAACTGGTCCTCTAGAAGTCAAGGCGCACGACGGTTGCCACCAAATATATATCACTTGAGTTTCGTTGTGACAAAGCCGTACAAACCAGAAATGGTTACCTTCAGCAGCGATTTTACAGAAAAACATACACAACTAAAAGACTCTACGAGCAGAAATTATTTATCCCTTTACCAAACACCCTTCAAAAAGTTCAGAATCTCACCTTGGCGGCCACACCCAGGTCGACCTGCAGCCATTCTGACGATGACTTGTACTTGGCGCACCAGCCGAGCCCGTTGGGCTGGTACACCCGTCCGTGCCTCTCGTGACAACCCTTGTCCCACTCCTGTGGGTACGTGGAGGAGGCTGTGATCTGCCAGTCCTGTATCTCGCCCGTTATCATACCCAGAGGCCCATTCTGGTCGCAGTCTGGAAAAACAAACAGGAGAAAAATTTATTTGATGTGTTGAGGAATAGAAGAAGGAAAGGACAAAAATAGGATTTTTCTGTAAAAGCATCATCTGCAACGGATGAAGTCCTCTCAGTTTTGGAACAATATCACAGTGTGGAGTCTGTTCTGAATTTGTCAAATTCAGTAGCTGAATATCAACTGTATCCGTACCCGACAGTTTTGCAAATCATGGGGTTACAGTCGATTGCTAAAAGCCAGCGTATTTATGTATCACGACTTTCTCACTGGTTTCCATCTGGAACCACTGGTTTGATCTTTGTTTACTCTTCTTCGACACAAATTTTAAGTAGCCACTTGACATTTAATCTAAACATTTAAAATTCGATTACTACAAAAGTGACTAAAAGTTCCCACGTCCCAGTCCTGCAGATTTGTAAAATTTATCGAAAGGATACTAACTTGAAGACTTTTATTTTAATTAATTTACAGCAGCATTCGTTCTTGTTACCCTTAAAATTTACGATGCCAGCGCATTCTTTAGTGATGACCATGTGCTGCTGATGTAGACTGATTACACTTACAATTTATTGGTACAAAATCAGAGACGGTTTTAATGACCATTAAGTGGAGACTATTGACTCCATTAAGGGACTGATACCCAAAATCAAACATAATGTCCAATTATGTTGGTCACTTATCCCGCAGCCCACAACCGCCGTGAACCGTGTGGCTCAACCATTGCGTTCAAATGGCAACTCTGAGTCAGGAGCAGCTCCTGAAATTAATTTCATTTTCAGGACAATTAAATTCCATACTGTGTCTTTTATGTGAACAAATGCACCTGTTGTTCCCAAAATGAAGAGCCATGAACAGACAGACATTTCACGCTCTGAATGACAAGAAATCAGAAACGCTAACTTCTTGTCTTCAACGTTTCTTCATTATTTGTGAAATTCAATAAATGACTAAGTCACCATCAGCATGAAAGATCTCCCTTTAACTATCACCACCAAATCATACTATCAACAATTATAAGGCAAAATTCTGTCACGTTAATTACACCCTACCAAACAGCTTTTGTCTTCTGTCCTGTGATTTGATAAAGAGGATCTGCCCATAATCAGTATTCTCTTGTGTGATTGGACAATCCCTGTTCATAATAAATTATGTTAATGAGGTCTCAGGGGAGATCCTCATTGGCTCGAAATTAAGTCAACAAAAGCAAATGGAAGATAAGGTAACCATCCAAAAGGACGGGTTCCACCTAGTAGACTTCCAAATAATTGCAGGAGATAAAATTTAAACATTGCTTGTTAGTTCATTTGATAGACATGCGCCTTAAAGGCTGTCTCATTTAATAGTCTGGTCTATTTCTTAATTTAAATAAAACTTTCTTCCTAGTCGCTTTTCCAAATATTTCCCTTGTGGTGATGTATTACCTGTACACAAGGCTTTGTACAGATCGGTAAGGTGTTCTTGGTAAATATTTCCCACAGATTAAAACCATCTTTGTTTGGTCCATTTACCCCTTAGAAGGGAGGTGTTAGAAAATGGCCTTTTTATGGCCTTTTAATGGTTAAGTTTTATAAATAAAAGACTTATTTACAAGGGAAGAAGAACAACCTGTGAAATATATATGATGGAATTTTATCCGAAATGTAGATTTTTATGTTTTGTGCTGAAAGTGCTTTTATGGTAAAAGATCTAGTTATCATAAAAAGTCATGAGTTTAATACAGTGGCTTATGATGAATTGGTACCTCCAGTGAAGATAGATATCTCTCATCTTCTATTTTGTACATTTCTTAACAGTTCACAAAGTGCTAATAATTATACTATGTTGCACAATATGGTGTGTTAATTTCGCATATCAATTGAGGTGTTACAAGATAACATATATTGTAAAATCGTCAATAAATTGTTCCAACTGTCTTGTTCCTGAACACCTTTCATTTGTCAAAATAAAATGTATCCTCTTGAAAAAAGAATTTTAAGACGCTAGTATTACACAAAAGGGGCCAAAATGGCCAATAACACTTGTGAAGAATTCTCTGAAAAAGGGAAATGTACTTGTCAGTTCAAAATGACCTATTATCTATTATTATTGCATTAAAATGGCAATGTGGTAAGTCTTAAAAATAAGTTGGGCGAACTAGTTGAGGTGACACAGAAAGTTCTAATCTGGACATTCTTTTTTATCGTGTATTGTTATCTACGTTTATGTGGGTACAATAGTAGTTATGAAGCTTCTCACCTTACCATCAGTTTCAATATAAAGCTTTCTGGACATTAGTTACCAGCACTTTTAATACCATAGCTAAACCTGTCAAAATATCTGTGTTGAAATAAAATCTTATCTAGTTATCTTAATAGGTAAATATCCTGTTTCATAAATAGAGGAAATACATTTATGACCACAAGTATTTTACTTTCCCTATCCACATGGGGTTAGTCCTTATTTCTTGTTAAATGAATTGGACTAGCTTATCTTATCTGATATTTTTATCAGAGTTTTCTGCATGTGTTGAACACTTTAATGGTAGCCATCAGTTCCTTCATGCAAAGGCTTTATTGTTCCTATCTACAACAGTGTAAACTAGAAATAATTATCTTAATAACACCTTTGATCAAGATTATTTCATGTGGATCTGCATTCTACTTCAGATAAAACTTCCTTCTTTTGTTTTGGACTGGCAAGGTTGTCAACATATGAATGTAGTGCCCTGTATCTAATCCAAAATTATCCATGGAAATGTACACAGTACAAGAACAGAGCCTCAGGCTATGGTTATCAGATTTAACCTCCAGTGGTCATTTAAATTATTTTCTAAACTTTCCTCTTAAAGCATGTGCCCATAATTGGCCCTGTGCCTGGCACTCACAGACCACCAACATAACACTGATAATAAGTCCATACTGCAGGGTGCATCTTCAGTGAACACCATCAGGGATTAAATTCATAGCAATAAGGACCTTGCTGCCCATTCCATGTGGTTCTATCTAGGGACATGTGTAATAATACCATGGCCATTGCCTGAAGCACTTAAACTTACACGTGCTTCCAAATTCGGTTAATTACACTTACTGCTCGTTACAACTAAATGACTGATAGTATCTGTCATATTTGTTCAATATTGTGCCAAAATATCTGACAGGAGTTTAGATGCACAATTGCTATCTTGTTGATTTCAAGTCTAGTTTATACTGTATTCAATATTACGGTAAATTTTATGTATATTTGATTCAATTTTACACAGAATGTCTAAGAATAGGGAGAATAGGAAGAGAGAATATTACATAGAATAGACACTAAGACACTTGGTACAAAGCCATATAAAACGAATGTACATTAAACTCGGAAGGAATGAAATACATATGAATATCAGAAAAAACACTCCACATGAATGCAAGTAGTAATCATATTTGTCCCATTTATTTGTAGCTCTTGTTAGTAGCAACAGAATACAGTGAATAAACCCTCAAATCATTGTCACAGTGCCCTGTCATCTATATATGGTAGTTACAGCCTTCCACTGACAGAAATGATATATACAAAGAGAGAGATGTCCTGCATCACAAAAGAGCAGAAGACTCAACACAGAGATAAAACTCATCTCTAGAGCAATTGACTGCACTTGATGACAATCACTGACTGTTGCACAAAAAATTTTCACTCTTGTGTAGAAGTTCTTTCCTGAAGTATGTTTTCAACATCTTAGATGCCTCTAATGATCAAAATTAGATTAGAGAAATATTCACCTTATGATATGTAGCATCTTTATATCAAAATGAAAATGACATTGTTACATTGACGTAATTTTGTTTTCAAACCGATTCTTTAGGCCGCATAAAATTTTAATGTCCAAAAGAAAAGGACAATAAATCAATTAGATTTAGTATTTTAAAATGATTTAAGATTTGAATGTTGCAAAATCTATGTAGGTGTCAAATTGTAACATTCTAATAAAACTTCGTATTTTGCCTGTCTTGCTGTAACTAACAATGCAAATTGGATTTAAAGTATCAAATGACACAAAAGTATTTCTTCATCTTAAAGAAATCCTATTAAAGTAGTTATTCCATCAGACATATGGGACTAATTTTTGTTTGCATTTACAAATTGCTCTTTTTGCTGAAAATGAGAGTCAAATTGGGCTACCAATTTAAATTGTGAGTAACCATTAAAATCCCAACTGAAATTGAATAAAGTAAGCAACATTGTCATAAAGGTAAGGTTATTTCACAAAACAGATGGTCTCAAAACGTGGCCATTAGATCATATTGGTATGCTTGGTGGTATGCTTCTTTTCTTTACTATTTGTGAATTGTAAAGTTTGGACTTTGCAGTGACTACGATTTGCTAAACTTTTCCTCATTTTCTTGAAAATAATGATAATAAGATAATGATTTGCAAGGAGGTCATTTACTTCTCAAAGTCAGAAGCCAATCTTCATTCGTTGATTCCTGCCGCAGTTTCACAATCGTTGCAATGAACAAAACTCTGTGGAAAAGTCGAAGATAGATCTTCTGTAGTTTCAGACACTTTTCCGTTCAAACTAGTTTTTTATTGTCCCATGCCAGAACAGCATGTTCCCCTTCGGGCTTTTCCATCATACACCTGTCTTCCCTCCACTAATTCTCTCAAACTCCTGCCAAACAACCAAACAGAGTAACAAGCAGAGTCTCATTACAGTTCAACCAGCATTCCTTCTCTTATCTCATGCATCCCCTTGTTTGACATAAAATAATACATAAGGCATGGTAAAATGGTGATGGTCATGGTAGATGCTGTAAAATGCCAGATTAGGCATGACAATAGAATATTCTCTCATCTTGAACATTTAGGTAAAGTACAATAAAAAACTAAAAAATAGATATGAAATTGCCTCCCATCAACATAACATCTTGACTGGCTAAATGGACTAGAAAAGGCCATATGGATTTCAACACTGAAAAAATTTGTTCAACTATTTAATATTGCAAGATGCACTCTTGATTCTGTATAATACCAAGTTTAACATTCCTCTGATATCTAACTTATGAATGAATCTTCTCGGAGGTTATTTATGTTCTCTTTACTGTAAACAACCCACATTAAGAATCCTAAAAAAGGTGTCTTGTATGAGGATGCCCCAATAATGAATGAGGAATGAATTATGAGATATGTATGTAATAACTTTTTATCTGAGGGCAACCTAAGTGTTGAAATAGCTTGAAATGGTATCTAATAGTAATTACTATTATGCGCTGAAATGGATAATTTTAATACAGTAAGTGATGTATGTTTACCCCCAGTAAAGTAAACCATCAATCAGTGTTCACTGTCTTTCCAGTATATCTGATGACAATAGTGGTTCCTCACAGGTAAACTTTTTGGTCCCAGTTAGATATACTAAAATCAATTGAAGCTTAAGTGATTAATCTCCATCTTTAAACTATGATTTGTATTTCAGATAAAGAATTTGCATTAATATAATAGCATTTGCTTTTGTCGATGCAGGTACATTCACAAACTGAAAAGTCTTTTTAAACGTTTGTAACAGCTATAAGCTTGGGCCATTCTTTGGAATCATCGGCATAGAGTAATCACACCCATAAAAATACATCAAAAATATCTAAGTTTATGTTGTCTTGATATTTTCAAAAATAGAGGTTGTTTCTTTCTGCAAAGACATATTCACGGGTCAGCTATTCTAGTAAGCTAAAAGAAGTTCAAGATTATCTGAGATATTATCACATTTTGTTCTATCTTAGTTTTCCACCTGAATTCATGGGTATAGAAATCATTACTATCTTCACTGCGTGTAGGCTTCAATGTTTAACCTCCATTACAAATAGAATGACTGGTTTAGCCACAATAATCCCGACACAAGTACACGTTATTGTGCAGCCATCCTAATATGTATAATTTTGTTAATTATAATGACAAAAGGGCCACAATAGATAAGCTAGATAGAAAAAAAATATGTTGAATGTAATGTGGCTATAACACAAAACTAACATTGAAATCTGCAATGGACATTTTATGTATCCTTCACATGTTACATTCTGTAAATCATAGCTGTAGCCCTTTGTTTTCCAAAATATATGTTGTCCTACACTGTGCACCTCTCCCTCAACCTAATAATATGTACATGTATGTGCACAGTACATGGACATGCTTCAGGCTGTTGTTAAACTTATTATCATGGTTCAACCAACAATAGTCATTCAATTATTATATTTAAATCCTCTCTTATCATGAAGGATGTGATCAATCTGTGCCCCAGTACCTTGTACTTAAACTTTCCTGTCTGTCATTAAAACTACCACCAACATGAATACAATAGGCTTGTACTGCAGGGTTCCTCTTAAGTGAGGGATTAAGTTCATGCTCATAAAGATTTGACACTACAACATGTTAAGCTTTTGGATGTGAGTGCAATAATTTCATAGGCATACCCACAGGCGTGAAATTTATATTAAAATGCTGCCAAATCTGATTAAACTGGACATATTTTATTGCACAATAATGCTGAACTGTCACATTTCTTTCCAAGTATTGTTAAATAGATATGTTACAATCAGGTTGGAATGGCAAATGAATATTGTATCTTCGGCTAAAAAGTTCAACATTTTTACTGCAACAGTAAAACCATTTGTGTAAGATTCGCAATTTACACGATGATTGACATTGAATCTGATTTATGTTTTGAAATTTTCTAAGTAAACATTTGAGCTCCACTTAGTAACACAGAACTAGGGAAATCAACTTCCAATTATTTTTATAGAATCTTGTCATCATAATACAATAGTCACAGATTCATCCCAACACAGTTATCACACACATCTACACACAGCAGGATGGTCCTGGTGACAGCAGTGTAAAACACCCACCAAGGAGATAAGACTCATCTTTTTTGGGGGAAAATGGCTTATTTCAGTGACATGTTGAAGACAGCATCTTTACATGTCTTTTCACTCATCACTTTGTTAAGTAACTTCCTTAACTCTTGTATCAATGCAACATTAAGGCTTCCTTTAAAAGAATCAGTGTATTTTCCTAGTAATTATAATATGCAAATGTTATTGCCTCATGCTGGGTCTTATTTCATCCACATGACATTTGATGTGCTAAATAGAGGAAATGCTCAATAATTGACCAGTTGGAATTTCTTTGATCAAACAAACCATTTTGCATGATTGACCCGGTAAAACAAGTTAGTCCCAAGCTAATTCCAAGGGCTACTTACAAAGTCAGAACGATGTGTGAGAACAGGGTGTAATAGAAATGAGAATTTAATTAGCTTCCTTATTTGGGCATTGCTATTTCCTACTTTTTTATAAAACTGAATTAAAATTAGCATTGCAGTGTTCTTATCACTTCCTGAAGTTAACCTTTCAATCTACTTTTACAAATACCTTTAAATTTCCTTATTGCATATTTGTGTATATATTTGGTATGCACGTAGACAAATCTGGAAAATCCAGTTATGACTTTCAATAGTTATTTTGGTTCTGGGTATCCATGTTCATTACCGGGTACAAATACAGACGAATAGGGTCAGACGTGTTTATTTTTCCGAATCACATCTGGCTCGGCTCACACCTGAAACTGTTAGATAGATATTTCTCTATTCCAACAGTGACCAAGGAAAAATTTAAAAAGCAAGCAAAATCCTGGGCTGGATAGCCGAAAACATTTCAAATACAAGAAATACGAATACAGCTTACTTTGATATAATCTGCCTCAAAAATTTTTCAACAAAGTAAGTTTTCCGATTTCTGAGCTTTCAAGTGAATATAAAACAAAAACATTTACCTTTTAAGGTTGTTACAACTGAGGTAAAGAATCAAAAACGGTTTTAATGACCATTAATTGGAGATTATTGATTCTGTTAAGAAACTGACACTTAAAATCAAACATGCAACGGCCAATTATCCAAAATTAAACATCAAACGATTACGTAACTTTTGCAAACATCGTTAAACGGCTACTTATCCCTTATTTAATTTCTGTACTTTAAGGTTGATTCACACCTGTGTGTTTGTTGATGAAGTCACAATTGGCTTAAAATCATTTACACTCAGGGAATTGATTTTTATTGGCTTTGACCGATGGTAGGTATGTTTGTAATACAACACACATTACAATTCCTAATTTGAAGACAAGGTCCTAGTATTAACAACATATTTTGCGATTATAGGCCAAAATTGTCCTTTGTGAAAAATTAAACTTCGACCAATACAAGTCACTTATTTGAAAGTGAATTGATATCTAACGTTTTTGTGCCAGATGAAATAAGTCTCTATCTAGCTAAGGCTCAAACAGAATATCGCAATTATTGCAAAATCGGATATCTGTTTCCTTCTTCCTTTGAATACACCTCGTTTGTAGTTGCAATAAACGTTTAAGGTGATTCTTTAAAAGGTGTAGAGTTACTCTAAGGTAACCTAGATACTTATGAATTTGAGCCATTTACAACCTCAGCTGTCAAAGAAGCTTTCTCTGTAATTGACAGAAATTGAATGTGAAATGGGGAGTTTAATCTGGTTATCTTAATAGTTGAATCTCCTACATTGAGAATAGAAGAACTTAATACTGGGATCAAATATTTAGTTCATAGAGACACGCAGAGGTCAAACCTTCTATTTTGTTAAATGAATTTCCGAGGTTATCGCAGATTTCATCGCATCAACCCATCTTGGTTTATTTCTGCCCGAATTCACAACTTTAAAGGTCATTATAGGTTCCATTGTACAAAGGTTCACAACAACAGAAAGGCGTAGGGTTTAATGTTTTTTTCTGTCTACTATCCTCTATGCACAGATGACTACAAATTATTAAGTTGAACCGTGTTGTGGTAAAAATTTAAATTTAAAAAAAAAACCGAAAAGTTTTGGCTCCAAAATATCAATGAAATTTATCATTTTCTTTCTTCCCTGTCAAATCTATATTTAGTCCAAGCTAAATACTCGACTGTATTTGTTTTTAAATAAGACTCTGAATTGTTTCGTGCAACTAATGGGCCTGACCTCTTTCATAAAGCAAAACTCTAAAACAGTCCAAGGGCTCTTTCTTTTTATGTAAGTTGATTACGCGTTTTTGTCGAGGATTCAGCTACGTACAGCCAAAAAAAGCAGTGAAATCATCACACGTTTATGAAATATTTTTACCCAATATAAATAGATTCAAATACAGCTATGTGTGCATGCTGATGTAAGTTATTCTATGGTATGTTAGTTAATATATAAGTGACCAGTAATTGGCCCTCTTGATTTCCATCCACCAGATAATACACTTTGCATGATTAAATCCTCAAGCACTCAGTCTACCCCAGGAAATCTATTGAAGTAGGTTTACAAGTTACAATTGCAGTTTTAATTAGTTTTCTTGCTTTACAGATAGAGTCCTTCGGTTACATGGTTAATTAACATGACATTTATTGCAACTCTTTTTATTTTACATCAGAATTTTGAAGTTGCAAATGGAATGAAACTTTACAAGTTGATCCACAAAGACCATAATATATATAAAATACACATCAGAATATGTTTTTACATGCAGGATAAAAAGTGCAAAAACACTGGTAGGAAGGTATGTAGTTACTGAAAAGGAACATTTGAATATCTGGTTCTAAAAAGTGCCCTGTAGAAAGGCTTACTGTTCTTGAAAGAATCACACAAAAGAGGCTCTAACTCTCAAGCAATACTCTATTAAAACTGTTATTGCATCATACACATGGTGCATGTATTTTGTTTACTTTTACAAATTGCTCTTTGTGCTCAAAATAAGAGTTAAATGAGCTACTGATTTAAATGGAAAATTGCTCTGCCCAGTTGACAAGGTAGACAGCATTGACAGAAATGAGTTAGTGTACAAACAGATGGATCTAAGCCTTTTCATTTGCCATGTGCATTGGTATGCTTCTACCTCTCTCAGTGATAGCACGTCATTTCCTAGAGATGTTTGTGCAGCCAATCTCTGCATTCACCTGTCCACTTGGAAAGGATAATATTTCTGTTTATCCTTTTACTCTGCTCCAAATCAGATATGCAAGCAATCATCTTGTTTGACAAATGCTGGAAACAATTTTGGAAATCTTTGCTAACACATGTCCACCTTCTTTTATGTTTGTATATGAAATGATACCTGGGTCCACTTAAGGACACTGATTCACTGGTACTAAACAGGAGAATTTTGGCATACAACTGCTGGTTGACAAAATAGGAAAAAGGTGGAGCAAACAAGTTTGGCATGTTTCTGATCTGTCGGTTTTTGTATCACATATTTATTTGTCATTCCAAATTGGTCACTAAGACCTGCAAACAATACAGTCAGGAGAGCATGATTTACTGACATTTTATTTGTTGTGGTAAATTAAATATATGTTGGCTGCATACGAAACAACATTTTTGAGCTCCGATTGCAAGTGAATCTCTCAAAGTTACAGGCTAAATTTTAACAAACCTTTATTTTTATGTGTTAAGGCTTTAATTTATTTCAACAAAATCTATATATATCTCCTAAAATTGATTAATTTTGCGACAATAGAATTCCACGTCGTATCTTTCCCTCGAACAAAGGCGCCTATTTTTCCAAAATGAACAGACATTTCACCCTCTGCTTTTAGTTTCTCTAAAGATCCTCAATGTCCAAGATGAGATTATTTTCAATTGGAGAATATGGATCTTTCCATGCTATTCAAAAAGCTTTCGAAGGTCTTCCATGCCAGAACAGCATGTTCCCCTCCAGGCTGTTCCATCCTACACCTGTCTTCCCTTCACTAATTCTCTCAAACTTCTGCCAAAACAGTTAAAACTCAATTTATGCCATAGCCTTACATAATCGTCTACATAATGTTTCACATGAATATTGTAATAACAATACTAGACACACTCATCATATTCAGTTAACGCAACCATCAACAAACTAATACCGGGAAAGGAAAACGCGTATTTCCCAATTTTCGTACTAAATTATGCGTAGCCCACACATCAACTGTCTCATCAATGACGGATATTTATTTGTTTCAGTGGCAGATCGTGAAATTGCTATGAAAAGTTATGGGCCTTGCAACAATCTAATTTCATGCTGAACTTATTCAATTTAATTGTAGCGGGGCGCTTAACTTTTGGTAGTAATTTCATGATCTCCTACATCATTACATTCAATCAATCAACAAATTTTAATTTTGAAAAAAAAAAAACGCTGGTCATCTGTCTTTCATGAAATTATCAAATACAACTCATTTCAACATTGCAAAAATTAACCCAGATAAAATGAAGAGCAATGAATAGAGGACGTTCTCTCATTTAAATCTAACACACTGCGGAAAAGAGCGGTAGCTTTGTATAACTTTGTTCCCCATGGAACGTAACTGGGAAACTCTATCTGCGCATATTTCACCCTGTGACCGAAATCACATTCATCAGTATGTATATACATACTCTGTTACACTTCTGCCTCTATTGTTGCCTTATGTGTAACTGTCTCAAATTATAATTGACTTAGGCACAGGGACAATCAGAGCTGAATATTAAGTGTGGTTATCTATTGTTGGTTCGGAGAAAGTGTTTCAGAAAGCACACACAGACTACAGCGAATTGGTTTATTTATGAACATGTAAACCTAACCGCAACCGAACATGGACTGAAATGTTAAATCATCTTACGTCTTTGAAAATTAAGAATGTTCATGCAAAGTCTGTAACGAACATACTTTAAGCTAATAATCAAACTGTTAATTTCTGTTCACTTTAAGAGAAAAAGTACATACTCCGTTTAGCATGCACACTCCATCCCCTTCCAACAGCACCAGGGTCAACTGGGAAAGGGGTCCAGCTGACTGAGGACCAGCTAGGCGACTGACCCCGCCAGAGATAACTGCATCCCATATTCCTTAACACTAGAAGTTTCCTTGTATAATTTAATATTTGACACCTGAAATTTGACGGCAGGCAATTTCTGGCGTCAAATTTAATACGACGGACTCATCCAAGAAGAAACTGATTCAGCTGATTCAGTGATACACACCCACGCAGGCACGCTCACTGCACAAACTGTCACACACACACGCACACGTACACGCACGCAGGCACGGTACTTACGGCGGAGAGCGTTGAGGGCGTACCCGGTGGACCCCTCCGCTACGGCCACCACCCACAGCCAACACCACACAACCAGCGATTTGTAACGGCTCATCTGAAACGAAACGAATAGGCTTTATTTCACATCAAACAAAAATAATTGAGTTAAAAATATATTTTATCCAAATTACACAAAGAAACGTTTCTATCCAAATGAGGAATAATGGCAACGTCGAACTCTTCACATATCAGCTTGCTGCAATGACTGATTCCCAGCGGAATACCTCCAGTTCTTTTTAGATGGAAAAGTTCTTCAGTAATTACGATTTACACATTTCAATAAACCTAGATTGTGTGTATTGATGTGTAGCAGTAAAATAACGCAAAATATGCCAAGTATAACTGTGGTTAACATTGCGGATGCGTCAAAATTCTATTGCTCTACAACAAAAACATGCTAAAGTTCAATGTCTCCCAATGTCCATTTACCTTTTTTATTTGCAATCAGACCATTATCACATTGCTTTGGCAAAACACTCCAGGAACATATGTTTACACTTCGAATATAACCTATTGCTTTTTGTATATTTAGTGGAATTAAGTGTTATCTGGATGCGGGGTAGACGACCCTCATTGGATCTGTATTGAGTAGATAAGTACGGTATATTGAGTATAGAGGCAGCGTGAGTACTCAATGTGAGTCTGTGGGGTGAGTACTCATACGCACTACCGGCTGGGGCAATACAGGGTGGACCACCTGCATTGCAATACGTACACAGTGTACACACATACATACTTCTACACAGCAGTGAGGGAGACTTCACAATGAATAGCTTAATGGTTCTGTAAGGAATATCTTCGCAAATTAGACCATTGAACTGAACAAAACTGCCAAGATAGAAAATCAACTTAAATTCGCGCCCAGATCTATGTATCAATAATATGGGTTTTTGAAATGAAAAATGAACGTTGTTATTTTGTAGAAAGCGTTATAGTTCATGATCTATTCTTATGTTTAACGGGTACACGATAGACAAACAGAAAACGGGCAGAGATATTGCATGTGATAATAAAGATATTCAATCAGAGAGAAATTCAAAGCACGAGAGCTGGAGACAATTGGAGAACTCACGGGGAGACGAGATCGTAATTGATCAAAATTATCTGATGGTATTCTATGCTCGACACGGTTATCTTTGCAGCAATATTATTTAACTTGTGCCTTTGAGGATCTGGACAATTTGTTTAAGTGGTATTATGTTTGGAATGACGATAATAATTGATTGATGGACGGTGTGGAGACTAGAGACTTAGTTTCGGGATCTTTACAGTAGCGGATCTAGAAATTTCTTAGAGGGGACGTTGGTGGCCAAGCATGTTTTAGCAGGCGGCTTGGGGGCAGGCCCCCAAAGACCCCACCCCACCCCCAGATCCGGTACTGCTTTGAGGTTACAAGCCCAATCAAGTTTTATTCTGGCTTCTGAAATACAGGAAAAAGTTCAGATCTACAATTTTCGTTTTATTGTCCCTGTTTCCTAGACTGAACTGAATGCATAGCCATAGTAAAGATGCTTCTTCGTTTTATCTTTCAGTTGGAGGTTATAATGTTATTACATACACATACCACATGCAGCATCATCAAAGACTCAACACTGTATAACTATGACTTGAAATGCACAGGTTAATGGCCAAACATCTTTCTTTGGCAAAATAATATCCCCCACAAAAACACCTTATTATGACAACTTAACACTTGGGTTTTGTAATCGTGAAAAAGTGCAGAACACCCCAGCGGAATTCAGAAGCGGTTGAAACGTTCATCCGCGTTTCAAGGTGAGACTTGTTACTTAATGTACAAGAGATATTTCTTCTTTTACCGTCTTGCCCATCTGTAAAGGTGGGAAATTATTAACCGCTTTCAGTTAGGTACGTTTGTCTGTCAGATGGGTAAAAACGTTTGAATTTTTCAACAATAACATGTATTGTTGTGTTTCTATGCAAATCAATAGCACAGCATGGAATTCTTTTGCTCACAAATGTTTCCAAATTGGTAGAAATTTCAACTGTTCAGACACATAACTTACCCCTTACCCTGTGAAAAAAGTTAATCCCCTGCACCAGAAAATTTCTAGTAGGGTGTCTAAAACTAAAAATCAACGTATTTAAAAACGTGTCTCTTTGGAACAGAGCCGTAGAAATAATTCCACATATATCAAATTTCAGCCTAATCGGCGCGCTTTTGATTGCATGAAAAACTGTCTCCGAATTTAGGTATTTAGTAATTTAAAAAGAGTGATATTTAAATTTTAATATTTTGTTTACAAATATTTATAGATAGTTTCTCATGAAATATGTCAACAAATTTACCACTAAAACGCTTTCATATAAAGTATATCAACATTCAGATTGCTGAACCAGCAGCCGAGCCTTTAGCTGCCTGTATTCTAGTTGTTTATGATAAAAAACACAATTTATCTTTTTCTTGATAAGAATTGATAGGTCTCCATCTTTCATAGCTTTCACTGAAGAGAATTTAGTGCGGAAATAAACTGTGTTATGACAATTCATCGTTTTATTTTCCATATCTTTAACTAGTGGTATTTTCCCCAACTTTAAGGGGCATGGTTGAAAGGAGAACAAAAAGGAGAAAAAATGCAACAAAAAGCTTTTTGTGAGAAAAATATGTCTTCCATATGACGCCTCAACGCCCAACAAAGTACCTCATTTGGTTAATTAAAAGGAATTAAGTATAATTTGAATAAAAAATAAATTAAGAAAGGCGCAAAGGTATAATTATAACAGATAATGTAACAAAGGATCCTATTGGCTGCTAGGCTAATGATATGTTAGCCCCTTTTTAATAGGTGGTATTTAGTGACAAAACTTCGCTTTAAGTTTCTCTTTATCACTTTTGTTTGACTAGGTTTTTTAAAGGCATCATTGCATACGAGAATTTGATCAGTTTTAATGTTCTGTCAAATGGTAATGCACATGTAGAGATTCAAGGAGTGCAGGATAGATAAATTGAATTTCAAATCGCCAACTGAACTTCAAAACATGTTTGTAATTTTTTTCTAGTACTTAAGCCAGGGAAAAACAAGTAAGGGAAAAATTAATCTACTACAAATAAAGAATAGTTTCGACCAACATCCTTTTACTATAAAACGCTTAAAATCATTTCGATAATTTGAAGGGCAGATTAATGCATTAACAAACTGGCTTGAATGATCCTTCTACTCAGTTCACAAACATTTTCGGGAATTTTACCCATTAAGTCCCTTGTCCTCACGATTTATGATAAACGTATTTGTTTATCTGTTCTTTATTTATTTACTTCTTCACGGATGGTCCGCACTGACTTGATTCTTTACACTTTACCTACATATTTACACATGACTCATCAAAGGGAGTAATTGCCCATTTGCAACATTTAAGTACTAACACTCACATTCATTTTTAACTGGAAAAAGAGAATTTTTCTTCCGCTAAAAATGAACAGTTACCAATTTACATTTCTGTTGAAGTTAAAATACAAAATTAACTTTAAGTAGGACTATTTCAATTTAATTTTTAGCTCTTTAATTCGTTATTTTTATTAACCGTATCTGTTTTTTGTATTCATTTCCAACAAAAAATTATGCTTATTAGAATTTAATGTGTTAGTTCAAATTTGACATTTGTCGTCAGCAATTGTAGTGTAAGGCGCGTACTTATTGCTTCAACCGCATTCAAAAAGAAACGCAAACGCGTTCAAAAAGTACACAAACATCAGCAGTTGGCCAGATGTGATGTAACTCCCACGTAACATATCAAAAATCCCCTAGCACCGTAAGAGTACAGTTTACCTTATTGCTACGAATACCGGACTCTTGTCACCACAGTACATATAAACTCATTGTGACTGAAAGATTAAGACAAATCAAAGAGACGATATATCTGGTCAACAGAGAAGTACGTGTGTGCAAATATTTCAGACTAATGGACACAAAATCCAAGAATCTGACAGAAAAAAAAAGAAAAGAAAAAGAAAACACTCACAGAAAACAAAAAATTAAAGCCACATGAAAAAGAAATAAAGGGAAAATGGAAAGACAATGTGTGTGTGCGTGTGTGCGTGCGTGCGTGCCTGTGGTAGTTGTCAATATATACTAACGTGTGTGATGTACAAGCCAAGAGCAGGTGCCACATACCAAATCCTTGTGACACACAACGCTCATCCTTTACATCACCTCTATCTTCATCTACCTTGTCGCCAAGACCCTTTAATTCTTACATAATTCTCTCTTCAAGTCACTGTCTATGATGAATTACTATGGCTTTTATCAAGTTAGAAGTCTTTTATTGGAGGTTTTGTATAATTATCCTATAATTGTTATATTTACTTGGTCTCCAAAAAATGTTTAACCACTGGCCAGAAGTTTGGGTTACGCAAAGTTAAATACCAATTGCGTGTTTGGCTAATACAGGTTTTAGTGGAAGCCATAAATATCGCTTTAAAAGGTAAAAACGAGGGATCTCAGTGCTTCAAAACATGCCACTTTTAGTACATTTTTCTCAGGACAATTTCAATATCTAAAGAAAGCAGTTCTTATTTAAAAGAGGTTTTCTCTTTTTCTTATTTTGTTAATTGTTGTGGACCAGTCCATCTCTCAGAACTGCAGGTACCCTCTGATTCTGACTTGGGATGACTCTACGCATGTCTCAACTAAAATATCATCTGGATATTTTATCCAGTGTTTACATAAAAAACTCTCAGTGAGCCCATTTTTAGGGATGACAGGTTTACATTTGTGGTAAAAATGCTAAATGTTTGGTATTTACAATTTGTTGATACATAACGGATGCAAGGCATACTGGCAGAAAACTTTGCCAACTTAATGCTTCTACTGTTTCCATAAAACCTTACCAATTAACAATACCTTTGTTGTCACAAATGTAACCTGTTGTCCTTAAAAGTGGACTCACTGAATCATTGTTATGTAAACACCGGATAAAATATCTGGTTAATCTTTTAGTTGAGACATGCCTTCTGTCGAATCTGGACTTTCTTTTTTAGGAATTAAAAAACAGACAAGACGCAAATTCCTTTGTTATCAGTTTATGTGCGTCTTGCGCCGGTACATTTCTTTCTTTCCTGCACATTTACGTACCATAAGTGGGGCGTATTAGGTTTCTGAAAATAACCTGGAAGAAACGACATAAAGGGACTTTACTGTTATTTAACATATCCTGTGTCTAATTGCGTATT
The DNA here is from genome assembly GCA_038406195.1 of Haplosyllis anthogorgicola. NCBI lineage: Eukaryota > Metazoa > Annelida > Polychaeta > Phyllodocida > Syllidae > Haplosyllis > Haplosyllis anthogorgicola. The sequence goes on along the minus strand of JBCAUI010425507.1, from coordinate 1,088 downwards.
GTTCATTCTCTCCAGGGCGCTCCTTAAACGTGCTGTACGACTGTACTGTTACACACGCGCGCCACGCCCTTTCATTTCCTAAAACGCATTCAACCGCATTCAAAGTAGAATTGGATTCATTAATCTGTTAAATCAACTATACAAACTTAGACTCTTAATGTTTCCTGTCCACAAATGCTAAAGTGTCATTTCAATTTGAAAGGGTTGAATATTTCGTATTCAAAATGAGGATAAGAATTGCCCATTTAAGGAACATAAATTCTTTTCCCAGTGTTTGTAATAAAGCAAATGTTAAACCAAATCAAACACACAAACATAAACGTAGTACAAGCACTATTTCGAAAAGTTTTAAGAAAAGTCATTTCCATTTGCCCTCATGTAGCTCTCCCAAACATAATTTTGTGTATCAAATATTCAAATCAAACAACTTATGTCTGCATGTCAATACTCTAATGCTATTTATGTTTGCCCAAAAGTGAACCGAAAGTATAAAAGTTCAAATATTTGCGGGTCTATTTTCATTCATTAATTCGAGGCAAATGTGTATGTGTATCGTGAGCAAGTACGCACTAGGTGTTTCAGTTACAGAATATCGCCAAGCGAAATATCTTTAATAAATCATCAGTGCAGGAAATCAGCATTAAAAGTTTACAGTATGGACCGTGTACCAATGTTGATCGCAAAAAGGGTGTCTGAAATACCTGGTCTATTGCTTTTAAACTTTCACAGCTCATTTCAACCTCCTGGCTTGGTAGCCTAAATGGACGTTGAAATACCGTAAATGTTCAAAACATGGCACATTCGCGATCGACATATTTTTAGGTGTGTGCCTCAATTAAAAAACAGTGGGGACCAGTATCGATCGATCGTTTTTCCAATTTCATTGTAGTTTTGGGTGATAATACTTAACAAAATTACCCTTTCTAAACTTTTGAAACTGTTGAAGGGGCACACGGGGCAGAGAGAAAGACCTGCCAATATATTAGCAGTGTAAAGTACTGAAGTTAAGGAGTAGAAAAAGTTCCACAGATCAGCTGAAAAAGGGGGTGCGCCATAAATAGGGCATGCGCCATGTTTTGAGCATTTAC
>JBCAUI010425396.1:0-14144 GCA_038406195.1 Haplosyllis anthogorgicola | reverse complement strand
TTTGTACCCATGACTTAGATTGTCATAGTTTTTTGATAATGCCAAATGAGCTCAGGTCCATCTGGACCTATTTTTTACAAGCTGTTGCAATGTTGAGAGTGACAAATACAAAATATGTTGCGTTACCTCACAGGAAATAGTCGCAGAGCAGATAGAGAAAGATATACAGAGGGATATCAGGAAAGAAACAAAGAAAAAGTCACCCACCATAATGAACAAGTACAGTGACCGGGCTAACAGGTGTCGAGCGTACATCAAGGTAAAATTCAGACGACTTTTCATGAAATATAATTTTTTAACGTCAGAGTTTACACAGGTAGAGATTTGCAGTACAAAGTACAGGTACCTCTATTTAATTGGAGCATTGTTACTGCAACCAATCGCTGTTCAGTAAAATATGTATGCATGTTTAACTGGTTCGCACAAAGTAGCACTTTGGTTAAACGTTTTACTGTTGGAGGTCAGGAGGCCAGATAAAGTTGTTTATCTTACTGCTGCTTTCTAGTATTGGTCTCTGATCTTGATATTTTCTTATGAACAGGTTGCTTGTAAGTACATCAGGAAGTTGAGACCAGGTGACGAATTCCAAGTGAAGTCCATAAAGGAAATGCAGGCAGAGGCTAATGCAGAAGAAAAGGCAAGGCAGAATGAAGAAGCGGCAAAGCAAGCTGAAGGGGAGGCCGATAAGGCAGAGGAGGCTAAATGGGCAGAAGAAATAAAACAAAAAGAAGAAAAGGCAAAACAGAGGGAAGAAAAGGCAAAGCGAAAAGCTGAGGCAACAAGACGTAAAGAGGAGGCTCGAAAGGCAGCGGAGAAAAAACGAAAGGAAGAGGAGAAAAAGAAAAAGGAGGAGGAAGAAGCAAAGCGGAAAGAAGAGGAGAAAAAGAAGAAAGAGGAAGAGGCTAAAGAAGCGGAAGAAAAGACAAAGGAAGAGGCTAAAGAAGCGGAAGAAAAGACAAAGGAAGAGGCTAAAGAAGCGGAAGAAAAGACAGAGGAAGAGGGTGAAGGTATGGAAACAGATGAAAAAACTGAAGAGGAAAAAGCGAAAGATGCAAAAACAGAAGACAAAGACGAAAAGGCAGAAGTGGATGAAGAGGCCAAAGATAAAGAGACAGATGCTGATAACGAGGGAAAAGCAAAAGATGAGGAAAGGGAAGAAACTCCTATGGAAGAGGAAGAGGAGGTAGAAGAGGATGATGAGGAAGAGGAGCCTGAACCAGAGAAGCCCATGCCGTGGGAGCGACTACGCGAGGTCACCAGGATGCCAAGATCATTGAAGGTATGTTAACACAAGACGTTCATTTGGTGTCAGTTGTGCGACAAACCCACGTTTACATTCTAAATGATTTTGAGAGAAAATGTACCAAAATTATGTAGTGAAGCACTGTAACCATGTTGGTTACGATAGGCGAGATCAAAACTGCAAATAGTCTTAAGCAATCTGCTGAAAGGCAAAATAGTATATTGTGTTCAAGTACTTTCTTATTTTTGTTAGACGGAGAGAGAATACTATGCTATGAGAGAAGTAGCACAAAAAGCCAAAGACGAAATGACGAACATGAATACGTACAGGATGGATATGACACTTAACAACTTCAACACTTACCTTCATCATGATGATCTGGTAACTGGCCACTATCTCCTTTAACATTTGAATCTTGTTGAGTAAACGTAATACGACAGGCATGTCTAGAAATTGTATTTTGTAAGCCATACAAGTTACGTTTTTAGAATTACTTAAATGTATCAAGCCGATTAACAATATTTTCGCCACTGTATTGTGTTGTAGCGTAACATAGCATCACTGGTGAGGGTTGAGTCGCACAAAGAAAGGGAGAAGGCTGTAACCGATCCACTTAATCAGCTCAAACTCAATCTGAGGGTAAGTTTAAACATGCTGTAAAATATACGCGTTTATGGAATAGAACATAGTAATTTTAAATATTAAGGGAAAAAAGTGTGTTTTGAAGTCATTCAGAAGGTGATAAGATTTGTATCCGAATTCGTTTCATATTTTCACTTTTACTGTTAGGTTACCTTGGAGTATGTGTTAAACTTGCTGCCAGACGCACACGAGGGCTTCGAACACTTCAGAGAATTCTTGAATCCCGAGGGTAAAATGAAGGTAAGAATTCTTCTCAAAAGAGTTACAAAATAATTTCGAGAAGGAACTCATATGGAGCATATCTTGTGCAATATTAAATAATCGTTTGTTTTACAGGTTGAAGAGCGGTTCTTCAGGATAGAGAAATTCTTTTTGGAAATATTCCGTCATCTCGCAGAAACCAAACATGGTTACAGGTACTGGAACGCACGAATCCAAACAATCCGTAAAGCCATGAAACTTACGGACACGAAGAGGTACAAGCACAGGCTGTTCATCTCTAGGAAACGTAACTTTGTAAGTACACCCATTCATCATACTGATCAATCCCCCTCCCCTACTGATCTTCCACCCCATAACACCCTGTGCCGAATTATAAAATCCAGAAGTGCAAATATTCCCAGTAATGTTTTTGTTTTTTGCCCCTTTTTTTCGAAAATTGAATGTTCAGGTCTTAAAATATCAATTTTGTAAAACGACAAAACTCTTGGTTCCGTGTATGATCTATTTGTATTGAACAATATCAATTTCTGCTCATGGTCAATTAGATTTAAAATCAGCAAGCTTCAATTAACAAATTTGTTTCGTTACAGATGCAGGAAGAGCAACTGTTCACACTCGAACGGAACCTTACAGAAATGGAGTCCGTAACGATTCAGCTCAAAGTACATTGTGAAGTCGCACTGGCCGTGGAGAAGGGGCTCGAGAAGCTTAACGACGAATTAGATTTCTCCAAGAAAGAAAAAATCGCCGACGAGGATCAGGTACTGATATACAGGAATATTTCCAGTGTTCGAAATAAGGCCAGTCCGCCAGACGGGCTGAAATTGCGTCAGTCTGACTGATTTTACAATCCGTTAGACAGTTTTACAATTAAAGTAATGGTACAAATGATGTCTGGGGATATGTGGTATGGTTTAAATAACTGTGTAAACAAATTCCAGGTGGCTGCTTTGAAGAAAGAAAAAGAGGAATTTATAGCAGACATGCAGAAGTTCGAAGACTTGTTTTGCAGTCAGGATAAACCTTCAACCAAACCGAAATCAGAAGCAGATCTCGCTGACGAGGAGAAACTTACATTTGCTCCAAAGCATGGAATCTGGTGGCGAGGCCTTCTGTATGATCCAGTGCCCCAAAGCGTGCAGAGAATCCCAATGAACGGACAGATCGCCATGTTTTACAAGCTCTTGAAAGATATACCTGCCTCGTGGCTGTCGCTTGTTACCATGGCGAGTAGAGCAAACAAGAAAGATGTCAACAAGTGGCTCGATGACATGGAAAAAACATCTGACGGGCATTATGTGTGTGTCAAGTGCGGTTTTGGATTCCGCAAACTCGTCACTTGTTTGTTCCATAGTCTTCTGTGCGGTAAGTCCGGCTGGACGTTCTGCCCGCTGTGCAAGACGGATCTACAGACAGAGAGCATGTACTGGTTCGACAGGCACTTGGAGAAGCATATGAATCAGGCGGAGAGTGCGTACACACAATGCGGCAAGCCCGAAATTACCCTGGGATTCACACTTAATGAGCTGGTTCAGATGCTGGTGAATTCCGCTTCATTGATTCTCAAAATCAGACAATATCAGAAGAAAGCAGAAGACACAAAACCAGAAGTTGAGGTAAGCATATTGTTTCTTTGAGATTTTTATACAGTTAAACAATAAAACCTTTGGGACGAGTATGACCATCAGACTTCATTAGATGTAACACATTAACACAAAAAAGAACTCTCCTGTAAGACCACTCCCCCGTTGTCTTCTCAAAATTAGGTTGTCGCCCAAAACAAGGCCTATTGTAATATACGTGCGACTCGTTTCGAACATCACCCTGGTGATACTATGTAAACTGCCCAACATTTACCTGGCATATTTGAATTTCACAACATGTTAAATGCCTCAAGCAAGACAAGAAAAGATACGCGATGGGATTAGACATGTAATCTGCGTGTTTTGTAAAGAAAAACTACACAATTTTTTTCACAGTGTCCGTCAACTGAGGAAAAGTTTAACAAGACGAAGGAGACGATCAGTAACATCCTGAACGATCTGGACGACTTGACAAACGGTGAACTGTGTGATCTTGGCGTTCAGCTACGAAAGGCTGTCGGCATAAAAGCTATGGTGAGAAAGTTTCACTTGTTTACGACAGATGAGGCAATGTAATTTGGTATCATTGACATGTCTGTGGTGCAGTGGAGTGATATCTCTTGTCATTTGTGACAGCTTTCCGAACTGGGAAAATTCGGCTAGAAACAGACAATATGCTTTCATGAAAGTAATATCTTGCATTTTACAATTCATGCAGGAGGACATAAGGGAGATTGTGTCTGAAGCAATCGAGTCGGAGAGACGTTCACCGGATTGGAATCCAGCTAATGATAAGTACTTCAAGAGCTCAGAGGCGAGACTCAGTGTAACACTAAAGGTATGTGCCATAACAATGTTTTGTCTCATGATATCGCTAAGAAAATGATGTGAGAAGAAAAATTAAAAATGTTCTTGGAATTACGTATAATTTGTCACAAATAAGTTGCTTTACAGTATCAGACCTCCATAGGTTGACCAATCTGGAGGCTTATTAAAGTGTGCCTTTACAGTGTTTTGTATCTTGTGGGGATTTAGTGATATTTTATGAGTTGTCTGTATTTTGTAACTGAACATCAATTTCAGATTGGCTACGACTATATGATGAACCTTGAAGGACATGATATAACTAAGAGTAAAGGAGTCGTTAAAGAGAAGACGATGAAACAATATGTGAAAGAACATTACACAACGGTAAGGCTTGACGACAATTTTACAACCGCATTTTGCATTTAATCATGTGATTGCAAATACGGTATATTTGATTATTATTGTTCTGAAATACTGTAGATCTGTGTGAAATGCACTTATTCCGAAAGGTTTAATTGTGAACATTTTAAGAATGCGGTATGTAAGTGACAGACATATAACTTATAACAACAGGATGAAGAAATGCTGATAGTAATGTACCACCAAGCAGTTACCTGCATGCGTGTGCTTGCTCACTTGCCGCAACCAGCCATGGCGTATATCGAGGGAAAATTTAATGATATCATGAGAAGTGATAGCACAGTAAGTTATAAGTATGAAATTATGTATTTTGATTTGTTTGTGCAACCAGGTAGTCAATTGTGCCAAACTGTACTAGAATAAAAATCTGTCAAACATTTCAGGCTGAGGTTGGTATCGTGTGCCAGAAAGAAGCGGAAAGACTCAAAAAGGAAAAAGCATCTAACGAAGAAAGGAATCCAACAAAAATAAATCTGAAGGTACTAATACTGGCTAACAGTTGAATACCATACTATCTTGCCACACAGTGGGACAGTGTAAAGATATGTCGTGTTCAGAAAGTGTGCAACATATTGAATAATTTTCAAATTAAGTGCGAGACGATGGATTGACTTAACAAAAATCTCTTAATTGTAGGCAACATGTGTATATGTGTTGAACATGGATGCAATAGAGAAGAAGAGTGGTTCCGATCGTGCCTCACCCCCGAAACCAACCAATGTTAGTGTTAATTAATAATTTTACTAGTCTGCATGTGTCTTTTAGTTGATTAAATATTTTAACCTGCCAACAGTATATTCTAGTTTCTAGTTCAGATAATTTGTTTACTTATACTACCGTAAATTGCACTACATTTCAGATCATAAAAATTCTATTCAGAAAACTTGTTAACGATTGGTGATCCATGTAACATAATATAAAAACTGTGGAAATCCTTTCTAAGACATCATAACTTTCCTATTTGGTCACTTAAAACTATGTAACATACAAAAAAATTACAATCCACAACATGCAGTTAACAAGTTATGGTGAAAATTTCCGTAAATGACTTTAAAAAGTGTTGCAAAGGATGAAAAAAGGGGGTGCGCATCAATTTGGGAGTGTGCGTCAAATCGGCAATTTACGGTATCTATTGTAAAGATTTAACGTTATCATTTTATGTTTTACAGAGTGAAGAACGGTTCTTAGTTCTACAGAAGGTTGTGTCACACACCCAGGAGAACATGAAGACCATTCCACCGGAGCGCCTTCAGGTTGTTCTCCATCGAATAAAAGCGAGTCTTGGTGAAAAAACATTGGTAAGACTTTTAATCACCGACCAAAAAGGTGGAACATAATAGTCATCGTAAAATGAAACACTGTACATCTTCAGTACTCTTTCTTGGGCGATAATTTTGTTTCGGACATGCATCCCGCTATCTGACACAGATAAGTGATCAGAAATGTATCGTATTTGTGTCATGTCTTTGCAGGAAGACCTAGAAACAAAAATCAAAGAGGAAATAGAAAAAGAGAAGGAAAGTGAAGATTGGACGGAGGATAAATACGAAGATCCAGTCAACAAGCTTAAACTTGATTTCAAGGTTAGTTCTTACAGGTAACATATGCTGAATGTAAAGATATTGCACATGTGGAAAACAAAATCATGTGTGATAATTCGTGAGTGAATGATGACGGGAAAATGTATTTTTTGTTATTCGCGCTTAAGTCATGTTGTGAGTTGATACGTAATCTGTCTTTACCTTTATTAAAGGTGCACGCAACGTATTACACGAACATTCCGTACCCCGATCCGTACGAGGACATAGAACGTCTCAAAGAGACGTGGAAACCAACCAAGGAAGTTAAGGTTTGTCTCGTCCATTCAGTTTGTATTTGATATCGAGAAAAAGAAATCCAGGGTTGCCACCGGTCAGGGAAAAGTCAGGGAAAAAATAAATTTCTCCAGGTCAGGGAAAAGTCAGGGAATTTTGAGCTTTCTATGAAGGTCAGGGAAACGTCAGGGAATTTTGATCTGGTCACAATAATTTCTTGTCATTTTCAACATCTTATGAAAAAAAGATTTTGTTGCCACGTTTCGCTCAGCATAATTTTCATACACTTGTTGCCATATGTAGTCCTAATATCTGACTTGTTTCAAACATGCACTAAATTTAATAGTTACAACATGGGTAAAGTATTCTTTATGGTCAGGGAAAATGAGCAATTGGTCAGGGAAAAGTCAGGGAATTTTGAACCGACTGAAAAGTGGCAACCCTGAAATCTAACAGATAGTGAAACAAGGCACTATTTATTCGTTTCAGTTTTAAAAACATTTCATTCTGTAATGCTTTGTCCCGTCCTTGCAACAGGCTGACACTAAGCTGCAAATAGCAAAGGAAGTGTTCACCATGCTACTCAAGCAAAAGCGGGACTCGAAACTCGGTGAAGATTATTGGAGCGAGCGCATCAAGGCTGTGATCAAATGCATCGGTGTTGTATCCAGTCAGGATTATTATAATCCACACTATACGTGGATCAGGTAAGCCGCACACATCCTTTAAGTGCTCGTATTAATAAACCGAATTGCTTTTCAGCAAAGTACAATAGAACTTTCGATTGCTATTATGAAATCTAGTTTACCCTTCCATTTATTTAAATCTGGTTTGGCAAAAGGTCTAATTCAGTGTAAAATCTTTTAAATAATCTGGTAAATTATGCATTTACGAAATTGATAGTTCAGTGGCTAATGTCAGTCTTGCGTTCATATCATATATTTTTATAGATTCATTTACGAGAAAGTTCTGTTGCACTTCAACAATGTTTCCACTAGCATTATATACATCATTCCAAGACCTGTTCATGAAAAGCGCAACATACTTTAGGAGCATTGAAGTCTATTCAAGTTAACGTGCTGATATTTACATAATGTATCATTTATCCACATGTCAACTATTAGTAACGTACACAATCAGGAAGTACGAATACATATAGTGGTGGAAACTGTAAATATTTTTGATAGTGACAACAAATACTCTTTCGGTGATCATTCAACACAGTCGACAGAAAATGAACAATATGAATGAATAGTTCCTCAGCCATTTATTGTATTGTGCATGTAAGAATCAAAGTGGTTTTTTGGCCATTCCTAGACATTTGACAAATAGTGTATTTTTGCCCCTGGTCTTTATTATTTAACCGAACCTAATTTCTTTATAGGATTATCCCCCTTTTTCCCATAGGAAATCCAGCAATACAGTAGAGCTTCTGTCTTGCGGATAGAAATTTTTGAAATCAGTTTGTCCCTGTAAAAGAGGTGCCCTCAGATGAAAGATGTCATGGCCAACACCTTCGGGTCTTACTCTTCCCATAAAAATAATCTCGATACATTTTTTTTAACTTTTAAGCAATAGTTACGATAAAAGCTAATATTTTATTTTATTGCTTAAGAGTAAGAAAACAAAATGTAAAAGTGACAGAAAATTCGCCTAAATTTACATGTGCCTCAATTTAAGCATGAATACTAATAAAAATGAAAGGGTGGCGTCTTTATTTGATAGAGTCCGTAAAACAGAGGTTCTACTGTACATAAAGGTTTATTTCATTGCATAGGATTTAAAGTCGCGTAAATGTTTAACACCAGGACAGTCATTTGTGGCATGTCCACATGGCTGTCCTCAATATTTTAAGTGGTGAATAGGTGGGTAGCTTGCGACATTACCTCATCCATAAGTAATCTATCTTTAGCAATAGCAATATGATAAATTAACGTAGGTCTTTGAATACATAAAAACTACGAGTTTCCCATAGTGTGGTTTTTGCCCCTTAGTCCCCTCGAGAGGTAGTGAATGTCGCTTATCCGATGTTTTTAAAAAACGGATAGTCACGACAAAGCAGGCCTTCTAATACATCGCATAAGATTGACAATGGTTTGTATACAAATCATTATTAGTGTAGTAAATAGCACTATCTGTATTTGAGATAGTTTGTTGTGGCTAGTTTATCAGAAAGTGGTATCGGTAGAAATCTCTTTATGTGATATTTATGCTTTAATAAGCTTTGAATTGGCAAATATCATTTACATTCATTGATGTAACTTTATATCAATCTATTTTACGACCTTTTTACTTGCGTGCAATCATTAAAATACGCACCAATTCATTTTGCAGGCACAACCAGTCGGAGGAGCAATTGGCACTAAAGCAGGGGCGCTATCCAACAGAACATGAGGCGACGATGCAGCACCTTAAGGTTCTATTCGCTCAGGTATCACGCGTCATCAAGAAAGAGCTGACCCCCGGAAACGTAATGGAGGATCTCGACATGAGGCCCATAAGTCGCAAAACCATCAACACTCCTAATCTTGACATCCTGAAGGAGAATTTCATTAAATGGGCGAAAGAGGTGCTCGAAGGTAAAGTGGAAGAGCAGAAACTTGCCAACTCCTATGAGGAACTTCAGGAAATTGATAAAGGAGAAATGAAGCTCGATATGCAACCACTTAACTTCGCTGACTACAGGAAAACCTACAAGATGATTAAGCTGGAAGCACCAAACGACAACTTGATGAAGAAAGTCATCAAAGCGGCGGAAGAATTACTGAAAGATGGCAACAAACTGGAAGAAACTGTCGGGAAAATCGAATTCGTTGACGAAGGGTCATACACTGATATTGAAAAACGAGCTGGCACTGAAGAAGTGACGGATAAGCACAAAGCACGTCTGGTTGATATTTCGATCGAGAAGTACATAGAAGGTCACTATGTCTGTGGCACATGCGGAGCTGGTTTCATGATGTTTGATAACTGTGTTCTTCATAGTTTGATCTGCGGCCTCGAGAAGGTAATTGTCAAGTGTGAATGGTGCGCATCACCCTTCAGCTTCAAGCAGTACAACATGTTCCTGTACCGGTACCAGAGGCACATGGAGAAGCATTATCAAGATCTGTACGCCTTTATACAAGCCACAGAGCAGTTACCACCGAATCCTGATGCACCGGTTGAAGAAGCTGAGGAAAAGAAGGAAGAAAAGAGCGAAGCAGAAGCTGAGGAAAAGAAGGAAGAAAAGAGCGAAGCAGAAGCTGAGGAAAAGAAGGAAGAAAAGAGCGAAGCAGAAACTGAGAAGACAGAAGGGGAAGAAAAGGGAACAGAGAAAACGGAAACGAAAGAAGAGGATGAAAAGGTGGAGGTTAAGGAAGAGGATGCGGAGAAAACTGAAGAAAGTGCAAAAGAAGCAGAAAAAGCTGACGAAACTGAGAAAAATGAAAGCTCAGATGCAGCCGACAAAACAGAAAGTGCACCGACAGAAGCATCCGACGATAAGCTAGAGGAACAACTGTTGTCTGGGGGTGAGGACGTAAAAGATGTTCAGGAGGTTGATGAAGAGAAGCTATTGGCGGAAAGCATGGACACCTCCGCTGAAGATCTCGATACTTCTGTAGCTTCTACTACTGAGTCGAAGGAAGAAGCAGCTGAAGTGGAGGAGGAAAAACCGAAACCACAGCGACCACAACGAGCAACAAGGGGCAGAAAGCGCAAAGCAACAAAATAAAATGCATGCCCAGGTTTGTGGTTTACACTCGTCTACACAAACATGTCAAAATCAGTGTGGATGAGTGAGTTTTGGAAACCAGTCGTCTACACAAACATGTAGAAATGTTAGGGCTGTATTTGTACAAATCTCATGATCTTGTAATGTTAAATTGTTCGTAAAATTTTTTGGAGCACTTAGGACCTAACAGCTTATGGGGTCCTAATGCTTGCCCCAGACCCTGTGCAACTTAGGGCTCACTTTGCTCACATTGAGTTGCTTCGCTCGTTTAATTTGGAATCACTCGTATTGTGGACGAGTGGAATTTGAAATCTCCTCGTCCAGAATACGAGTGATTCCAAATCCCTGACCACAAGCCTGGATGCCTCTCATACTTATCGTAGTCTTATGCGAACTATGAACAGAATACAACTGCGAAATAGTAAATGAGGTGACGCAGCACTTGGAAAAATACGCTTAATGAAAGGTAACTGTGTAAAATCTGTAGGTGGAGTGTGTGCAGTGAAATTTAAACAATTGACTGCTCAATGTTTATGCTGTATTTGCGTTATGAAACAAAATATTGACAAGAGAATTTGAAAAGCAAGAAATCGGGTGACATTTTATTAGAATAAAATAATGAGAACACAGCAGCGTGATTCTTTTGCTGATGTTGTCGTTTGCTTGTAGTTTGGTTAAAAATAGATTTTGATCTTTTTGTGTAATTTCATGTTTCAACGATGTCATGTATAGTGTAATATTCTTTGTGAAAGTGCAAGCTGTTCATGTCTATTATGTCAATTATTTTTATACAAGGGAAATGTATTTGTGCACTGTATATGATAATGGTCTGTAACATCCAAGGTAGGTATTTCTGTGTAATATACTTAATTGGCACATTTCGTATGAAAGAAGAAGATGGGTTTGTCGTATCTTTCTTTAATTAAATCATGTTTGCGAAGAAATCTTGAACAGTACATGTTGATGTCAATAGTGCATAGTGTTTAATAAGTAAAAACCACCGTACAAAATAAAGGGATTTAGTTAGTGTACACGCTATTTCTAATTGTAGCACATTTCGGAAATAAAATTGTCGTTTTTGTGTAAATAAATTTTCCAAGTATTTTATTTTCGTAAGAGATTTATAAATGCGATTTATGATTTAAAGAAATGGATCAATTTCCAGCCTAATTTATGGGAAAATAACTAAAGGATTGATTTAATGGAATAATTACTGGGGCAGGGAGATAAATTGTAGGAAAACCATACGATATCCAATTATAATATACTCGAACGTGCGAAAGCACAGCATATTAAAGAAAAAAGTGGTTTCATTCCCGTTTTACATGTATTTACCTGAATGGATATGGCATGTTAAGAGCACTCGAGTAGGGACCCAAATTATATATAAATTGTACACTAAGTTGTGGCTGCCAAAAATGTTAGGATGAAAGCCGCAGGAAAAAACGGACTTTTTTCAGACACCGCAGCACCCGTACTCCCAGACGATATTGTGGCTGAACAAGTGTGTTGCATACCACGTTTCAAGTGACTGCATCGACAGTTTCTTTGTTAACCAAATTGACATAGATCGAGTGTCTTAACTGAATCAGACGGTCTGAGGGTCGTATCAGGGTGACATTGAAAAACAACTGGAGCAGTTTGACATTGACTAACAATTGCAAGGAGACAAACTGCTTGTTTACTTCCTTGGATAATTAATAAGTTTGTAAGTACACGTATTGATTAATTTATTAAAAATGACAGTTTTACGTGGATGGATGCCAGTTGAATATTTCGCTTAGAAAATTTCCAGTGATTTGGTAGAGTATCCACAGAAATCGCACTTTGGAGTCAAGGTCGAGATTTTGCAATTTATTAAAAGTAATTTACGATTTTTTTTTTTTTTTTGATTTATCAGTGAATGAATTTAATAGTTTTCGATGAGTCTCTGAGAAACGTTTTTAGCTGAACAGGAACGTGGATACCCACTGGAAAAAAACTAAATGCGGTAAATCCGTTTCTATATTTCTTAAATCCCAAGTGTGCACATTTTTCGTAATCTTCGTGCAAATCGTGTTAAAAGCAATATTTATTCAGTAGGACGCGTTGGCTGCTATTCATTGTTTAAATCAATTTCCAAATTCAAAGTCCGACGGAAAGTAATCAAAAGGAAAAGCATCATATGTAGGCATTTTACCATACAAGCTCAAAATTGTTCTAAATTTAAAAGCACTTTCCTCAAAAGGCATTTTATTCAAAAGGTGTCCTTAAAATTGGGGACACAATATTGCCATTGTACATGAGCCTAGATTTTGCGCCAATCGGGTTAAGTATTTATTTTCTACACATTATGTGTATAAATATATACATGCTCTTTAGTATTAGCCTGAATAATGGAAAGTTTGTCGCAACAGATGGATTATGCTTAAGCCTGAGGCATTTACTACATGAGTGAGCGTACTCCTATTTTGTTCATGTGTGTGAATAAATGTACCTACCGTATTGGCTGCATTGGGGAAAGTCAAATTTAGAACAATTTTACACCAGGGTTCTTTGTCGGGAATCGATGTTCTTCGGTAAAAAAAAAAAGTTTTGTAAATGGCACGGTTAAAAAAAACCCTTAAAATGAAGAGTAAGCAGATAACATTTCATTTCATTACAGTCGTCCCCGGATATGTCGATATTTTTGGTGCGGGAAAATAGATCTATACAAGCGGGATATCAATATAAGCGGAACAAATAATATGGGGGTCTATTTATTTGGTGCGGATAAAAAGTATCGGTATAAGTGGGATATCGATAAAGCGATATCGATACACTCGTCCCCGGATATATCGATATTTTTGGTGCGGAAAAATGGCATCGATATAAGCGGGATATCGATATAAGCAGAACAAATATCTACATATTTTAATTTGACTGCAAGAGATTGTATTGATATAAGCGGGATATCGATATAAGCGATATTGATATATCTGGGGAGGAGTGTAATATGAGCAAGATCCCCAAGGATATGTTGGGCAACCCTAACAGGAATCTTATTTCCTATCCAAGTTGGCTCAGTGCATTGCAGCTGAATCAAATGCTCTGTAAACCAAACCCTATACTCCTCCCTGGTAGGAATATGTGGTTCAACTTCTTCTGCAGACATGATAATCAACAATCAACACAATCCACAATTCAATCAGGACAAAATCAGTTGAAAGTATCAATCAATACTATAATCAATCACTATGTCAAATCAATGAAGCTAGGAAGCAATTCACTTCACAATCCAATTCCAAGAACTAAAATACAAATTGAATACACATTATGAAGTCTCTGTGTAGCACAAGTATAAATTATCTATGTACACAAGAGATATGAAGTCACTTTGTTTTAACAAGCTAATTGAGTTCAGAATCTTTTTAAGTTTTTAAGGTAATGAGGAAAAAATAATAAAAAATAAGTTATTTACCAATATAATTACAGTAGTGACAAAGTTTATTCCATGTGTAATGGAAGCTTCCAACCGCAAACTTAATCCAGTTGGAATGAGACAAAGAACCCAGTTGCACACAACTAATTTATTTACAAGAATGCTACAGATATGATGTGTTCATTTCAGCTGCCTGTTACTCATTGAGGGTATATATGCATTTTTCCGAAAAAGGGTATCAAAAGTGTTACATTTTTTGTGAAAATTAGATATTCATTCAATCAATTTGAAACTGATG
>JBCAUI010425285.1:0-14145 GCA_038406195.1 Haplosyllis anthogorgicola | reverse complement strand
AGAGGGCATGTGTTGTTATTTTGGTAGATGGGCCTGAGGTCTATTCACAGATGTCACCACCAAATGAAAATATTAACCGCGTCCAAAAATACGAGGTAAAAAACGTTATGATTTCGATTTAGGGACGATTTCGATTTAGGGACACCTACTCTATATATTGGGTCCAAACTTACACAAGACCTATCCAATCTTGATATGCGGCTGTCCAATCTCGGAACATTTGAAATATTCAAGAAGTTTTTCATCATTGATATTTATTTATTTCTGTGATTAAAAGATCTCAGTGGAGCCATATTTGAAAAGTTAATTGAATGTTTTAATCATTTATATAAAAGCTTATATTAAAATATTTTTATGTTTATTAAACATAATTTTTAATCAAAAATTTTTCTTTCTTTAATTAAAGCAATCTCGAAATATAAATTTAGATACGAAATGAAGACAATACATATTTGAAAATTTCGAATTGCATGCAGTAATGCTTATCTGAATGACTTATAATTCTAAGTTTGGGCAGCCATGTTCTGTACCATAGAGCACATTACAACGTTGGGCCTAACATGTAAACTATCCTCTTTAATCGGTTATTTGATGTCTTATGGACGTGTAGTTCCTTCTGTCACTAATAAAAGTTCCTTTTATTAAATGTGAAACCAGTCTGTCACAGAGCATATTTATTTGCGACATGACACATTCCAACTTGGTATCACATAAACTACTGTTTTGTGTCAGAAATTAAAAATAGGTCCGTATGGACCTGAGCTCATTTGGCATTATCATAAAACTAAGACATGATAGGTACAATATCACATGGACACAGATAACTTGTCTAAGATTGGATCCTAATTATATCATCTATGAAAAAATACAAATATGGCTGCCAAGCTACAAATATAAGTGGCATTTACATAATTTTTATAGGTAAAAAAGAGAGTATGTATGTGTATGTATATGACTGCCAAATATGAAGTTTGTGTCATCAACTGTCTGTCCAGGAGTAGGGTCAAAGAAAAAACAGATAGGTCTGGGGGACCTGTGCTGATTTAAAGTGTAGACACAAGTGATAAGGACAGTGAATATTGACTCAATTCCAATTCAATTTCAACCCATGACCTACATTTTACTCTTTTCCACCACATGAGGTCAATGTCTGCACAAAAACAATGGCAACTACATGTCTACATGTCCCGTATGCAATTTTCAGAAAGTAGGTCACATACAAATATCTGCTGGTCTGAGACTCTTCAGGTTTTCAAATTGCTGTCAAAATTTAATGAAGAATTTTTTCACAATTCTAATAAAAGAATAATTAAATTGCAACAGCAATACATCATATGACCCTGTTTCAACCTTGCCTGTGCACTGAAAAATTGACCTAATGGCCCAAAATGTGGGTTACGAACAACATAATTGGCAATAAAAAATGACCTAATTATTTTTTGTAAATTCTGATAAATGGATAATTTAATTGAACACTTTTGACAACATATAAAATTGGTCTGAGGTCAATTGGTCAATTGGAAGTGTGCCAAATTGGCTAAAGTGCATATATCATGACCGATTCCATAGGCTGCTTTAAAGCAGAGCTTTAAATCAGCCAACAAATATGGCTGCCAATTTGAGAATAATGTTCACAGCAATATAATTTTTGCTAGGCTTTGAGATAGGACATAGGTGCATATGTCTGTAAAGTATGAAGTGCCTATGATCAACAGTGTGCTCAGGGTGACTGTGCACAGATGACAACACCACCAACAATGACAACAACAATGATGGATGATGGACAATTCATGATTCTATAGGCTCTTTGGCAATTATGCCAAATGAGCCAAAAAGTAGGCATAACTTAAGAACTGAGACTTTGAGAGCGGGTGAATGGGGGTATCCCTGGGTCCCCAGGGGTTTAAACCTAGTGCAAACCTAAAGACTGATCCGAACCTGTGCACCAACAATTCCGTTTCCTCCATAGAAGTTATGATTGTACATGTGCATGGATCCTCCTTTTCCTTTAGCACAGCCTGTTGAACGACCTGTACGAAAAGTTTATATATAGGCAAGTTTACAACAAAAATAATTCAGAATCTTATAAACAGCTTTCAAACAAATTTTAAAGATGTCAACACATTAATAGGACTCACATGTAGGATTCTTCTTGTACCCTAGTGTGCGGCCAAGATGTTTAATCATTTTAAATTTCCCCGTGTTCTGTTCTCTTTCGGTCAAAGTTCATCAGAAATATTTTCTCAATTATTTAATAATAATACCCGTGAGTTCAGAAAGGACTCCTCTGATAGATACACCTCTCATGTACGTCCATCCGTGAGCACGATAAGCTGTAATGACGGGATCATCTTTCTTTAGTGCGGCCTCCATACCAACACATATCGCTTCCTAAAATTTTCAAATAAACCAAACACAAAATTCAGATTGATACTTAAGTCTCACGCAGAAGTTGCTGAAACAACGAGTTTATAATTGTTCAATTGCCGGTCTATCAATCACGTCATCGCTCCATGGCACTACTTCTTGGTCGCAAAAGGTAAACTTTTTGATTTAATTACGTCGTTTTTTAACGTTGGCTCATTAACGAAAACAGGAATTATTTGTAGTCAGCTTTTCGTACGGAGAATCACTATGACTTATTAAATTTCATTTGATAGACAATTAATACTCCAGTGTACAAATAAAGGAATTTGCAGATTAATATTTTAAAATGCATGAGCTTGTGACAACACCAGTCAGTAATACGAATGCAGCTCTTTCAAAACAGTTAATATTCATCATTACTCTACGTACATGTAGTTGGACTGTGTATTTTACTATTTCTTTTATTTTACTTGTTCGTGGCACTGTAACAGCTGACATGTATTTGAATGTAAGTTAGTTACCTGTCCAGAGTAGAGATGGCAGAAGCCTCGGATTGCTTTCTCTTTGTACAGGTTTCCGGCCGCCGTTTCCATGCGGCGCACGGTCAGCATCTGATGGTAGTAGTTAACCGCATCTTCACGGGTGAGGGTGTACGTCGTACCGGGTCCGGAGTCTAGGTGATGCAGCTTGTATGCCTGTCAATATGTATGTTGAGTTATTACAGAGTTCCAAGTTAAACTTTTTACGTAAACCTGTACGCGTGTGACGATGTTTTAAATCAAGATTCTAACTTGGCTGCGTTAGGTTTGGAGCTGAAATGGAATCTGATACATTGTGACATTATGCAAGGTGTCAGGTAACAAGAATGGCCAAAAAAAAATAGGAAAATTGGAATTTTGGACCCTGAAAAACGGGGAAAAAATAGGAATTTGGTGAGGAAAATAGGAATAATTTAAATTATTTACTGTCATAACAGCTCTCTGGACACATCAAAATTGCAATAATTACAAATTAAGTTACAACTTTGTGAAACAATCCATAATTAGTTTATACCAAGGTACACTTGAATACTCAAAAAGTTTTTGGGAACAAGTAACATGTCAATGACATCTCAACATTCATTTACTGTTATCTTATCCTCCTGTTCATTACACAGAAAGATTTTTGTTAGAATAAATACGTTGAAAAAAAAATTCTCTGAAAAAAGTATGATTCAAAATCATAAGGGATAACATACCAAGCAAAGTGAGGCTTGAAAAAAAATGGAGTACATAAGCTGATAAAAAAACCCCCAATTTACTATAAAATAGGGGTTTTTTTGGAAATTTACCGTTATCAAAAATGTTTCTGTGTTGCAACTTAATTCCCTATGTCTTTCCTGTCTTGAAATACTAACATTCTAATTTATTGATCAAGTAAGTGACTCAATATGGAAAATCTGTATGTCGAGTGGCAAGAGGCTTGGAAAAATTTGAAAATGTGAAAGCTGATAATTTTAATTGTTGCTGGACTAGTTATATTGTAGAAAACAAAGGATGGAAAGCCTGAAAAATAGGAAAAATAGGAATATTCCTCCAAAAATAGGAAAAAATAGGAGCATGCTCAAATACACTCCTCTCTGGATATATCGATATCGCTTATCGATATCCCGCTTATATCGATACAATCTCTTGCAGTCAGTCAAATTAAAACATGTAGATATTTGTTCTCCTTATATCGATATCCCGCTTATATCGATGCCATTTTTCCGCACCAAAAATATCGATATATCCGGGGACCCAGTGTAAATAGGAAAAAATAGGAACTTGACAGCCCGCATTATGGCTTATAACTTTCACCAATGGGTTATAAAATTACTGTGATGTAGTGTCTCTATAAATGTATACAATTTTAAATTAATAGTTCAGTAAAGCAGTAAAGTAAATGTTGTCTGTGAAATTTCGTATTTGAACATTTCTTACGTCTTTATTTTCGAAAGTTGCTTCTGTTGCTCCACTGCTGTAAGAACGGCCACTCAAAGCTGCCACGGCATTCTATAATAAATATAATACAATAAATCTTTTCCTTGTCCACGAGAAAGCATGAAAACAAGCAAGATATTGCTATGTCAGTTCTACAATGAATGCTTTTCTATCATACATTTAATTTTTGGGTGCATCGTTACATGGATACATGATATACATGTAATGAAAATTACCTTGGTTAGATGAGCTAAACTTCTAGCTGTGCGAGACAACATCTTGAACCTTCAATGTCTCTATAAAAATAAAACACAAAACTACTGAACGTGTTCTCGTTAATATTTGGACGACGATACATTGCAATGACCAAATTGCCCTTCTATCGGCTTCTTGTGTTCTTTTCCCCAGTTTTATTCCTGAAACTTCTGGATTTGTCAAATTCGTATGGAGAGAAAACATTGCAGCACAACAATTGTATTGCAACTATCAGCAGGGGATCAACCACATTTATAAGAAAATCCATTATTTTTTACTTATCTTTAAAATCTATTTTCTTGGTTGCAGCATAGTATATATATTTAATTCATAATGCCATTATGTACATTTACATTGAATTGAACATATTTGACTGGTTTTAAATTTACATTTCTTTTCTAGTAGCATTTAGCCTCGAAGTAAACAAATAATGGAGAACTAGGTCAACTTGACATTTAACATTTGTTTAGGAAATACTCAGTCTGTAGTAACAAATATTAATAGGAATTAATTACTAACAACAATATTGGAGGTTCTACATCATGACTATTTTCTTTTCTGGGATTCTGAGATAAAAATAATTGTTAAAATTGAAGGATTTTCCCCATTTATTAGGATATTCCGTCTAAGTGAGGGCTGACTATTGCTTGTGTTCGCGACTGTTTTGAGATGTTTACTGTGAAGCTCTTTAAGGCAATATCTTATAGATGAGCATGTCGTGAGAGTTGTATAAACTCGTATAAATACTAACATGCAAAACATGTATTATTTACAATAGGTTCTGGCCTGATCTATTAAATGTTTACAATTCGTATTTGTGAAATAACTGAGTTATTTCAGCTTTTGTAAAAGAACTGTACAAAAATGGCTATGAGGTAGAGAGGAAGAAAATAAAGTGCTGTGCAACCAGAATATTTAACCCTGTCTAAAGGTGAAAATTTCACACCGAGATGGGTAACACTGATTTCTTTGGCATCTTGCTTCAAATTTTTGGAGGTTCCACACATATGCATTAGTCTGTATTGAACATGATTTATTCAGGAACGTTTATTTATCCTTTATATTACACTAAATGGTTAAATGTTCATTAAAAACAAGAAAATTTTACCAGCACTTCTCTTCTCTGTCAGATGTAGCGCATTTGCCTAGAGGTCAAGGTGACTTACCTACCATTACAAACACTGCAAAATTTCAACAGGCTGGTCACTTGTGATTACAAATACCACTAAATTTAGGGAGATGGTGAGCAATTATTTTTATTGGTACTGATTTTCGACAGATGCTTTCTTATTTATTTTTGTTTACCACATCAGGTTCTATTTAGGTAAGAAAATCGTAGAAGTATTTGTATAACACACACACACACACACACACACACACACACACACACACACACACATGATAATGTAAATCTCACTATTTTGGTGGAATTTAATACTTTATTGCTAAAAACTACAATGAACATTTTATTATCATATTATTGACAAAATCTATACCAAAATGTTGATGCAAGTCTAAGGGAAAAGATGGAGACCATGTCAAAACGGTTATTACAAGTGACAGAGATAATATTAAAAAAGGAAACACTGTGAAATACGTATAGTTTGCGCAAGCCGTCCGTATTTGGTCAGGCAGTGAAAAGAGCACTTACATACAACCTGTCAGCTGCCCATTAATTAATTTTTCAATAATTGTAAAAAGATAAACCGTATCTCTTCTAGCCAGAGGACACATATTGGGATTTAGTTGTATTTTTTATTTATTTATTTATTTTTGTATCTTCTACGTATTACAACGATAAACGGTGTTGGTAAAGTTCTCTACATTGTAAGAATGGCTGAATTATTCCCCATTTTCGTTTTTTTTCACATCTTAACGCAAAGCGACCAGCTCTCTAACTAGAACATATACGGTTCTGAAATTTTATTTGGTCCATCTGAATGTGACAAACGTTTATAAATTTACAATATTCACACTCATTTGCTGCTTACAAATAATATGAGGTAATTTTTTTTTATCTCCTGTATATATATATGTTTCCATTGCTATTGTATGACGTTCATGTCAAGAAAGGCATTCAGCTTGAAAGATGATATTATTTTCTTAATATGTTATGAATGTAATGTTTAAAAGTCAATCTTTGACTGTTTTTCAGGCAAAGAAAAAAGAAAGAAGTGTATATTGGCCAACTTTAATTTTTCCTAATTAAAGGGCGTGGGAATGATTGTAGCCATTTTTTTTAAAGGGGGGGGGGGTAATTTGGCTTCAACAAAAAGTATAGCCAATGATAAGGCCACTTTCTCTGATTACAAGATGATCAACATACAATTCTGATTCTGAGTTTTTCATTGCTATTTGTACTATTATTGATATTACTTGTTTCCACCATGTGATAAAATAATCTCTTAAATGAAAAAAGAAAAGTTGATCTAGAAAGGTACAATTTAAAATGATTTTGCTGACATTCTATGGTAACCATTGTAACAAGTAAACAGTTCAGTAGAGGATTTAAGTATTAATATTTAAACCATATAAACACTGTATCATTAGACTCTGTAAACATTTATAATCCAACAATATCAAGTTACACTATGTACAAACACAAATACAAAAGTAAATGATATAATTCTGAATTACTTTAAACCATCCAATGTCCAACAACACTCTCTTGAAATATATTCCAACTCTTTCCGCAAAAGAGCAAAAAATGGAACAAGTTACCTTCATTTTCAACCTTTATCTTCGATTTTAAATAATTCAAAATCATCTGCTAGACACAAATACCACAGTTGGAGAAATCATTTAAAATTATACCAAATCCTTTCGTTCACTTTATGGAAATATCCAATTAAAATGCAATTACACTTTGAAATGATCTAATTATTTAAACCGGAAAAACAGCTTTCACCTTTCAGTAGAACGTAGAAAAATCAAATGAAAATAATTATTGCCAAACGCACGTTGTAAAATTATTTGATTTAACAAAACATATTGTTGGTGAAAGCATTATACCGTTTCCCAGTCATTTCTTGGACCAAACAAAAGGCAAATTAACAAGACTAAAATGAATTACAGACAACAAAAATCTACTCATATATATCATTATCTAAATTATTTTGCTATTGTTTCACACACTTTTCTATATTGTAATTATCTACATATTTACTTATATCTACTAAATCTACCAGTAAAAATAGGTGCAAAGAACAGCTACGCGATTCACTAGTATTTTACACGAAAGCATTTTTGTACACTATTTTACATGATGCACGTGTTAATTTCAAATATTTAACAGTATGATACATAACGTATAGTTTGCTTAACATTTCACACATATTAATTCAACATCAAAATATCCTACATGATACATATTTTGGAAACAATTACTAAACATTTACTAAAGAGTATTAGTCATCACTGGACCAGAATATTTATAAAAAATCTATGTCCTTTTAGCTATTTTGTGAGTATTCAATATTAAACTTCAACTGCAATGTAAAGTAATCTCTCTGTTAACTGATCTGTCACTTATTAAATACTTTACAATGCACTTTTAACAAGCACATTATGCATGGTATTACATGCATCAAAGGTGTGTATGAAATCAAATACGCAATGACATGGATAAACAAAAGAAAATGTTTATGGCACAGCCAATCTACTCTGCCCCATTTGGTGCTTATCATTTTTGTCATTTCAAGAAAATTTATTTAATATATAGCAAATATTAACCATTGTTTTGGAAGATACAACCACTAAATTAAGTTTGTGCGATTGAATTAGCAGTGATAACAAGTATATAATAATTTACAGTAAAATACATCTTAATTAGGTTTCCATGGGTGTGCAGTTGTGTGCATTGAATACCAACAACGTTTATACATTTTAAAATATATTCAGTAAAAATACTGATATCAGCATTATTATTGCCAATTTAATTTGTTCAGATAAGCCATGATGTTTGTTATCATCTAAGATTGTATTTCGTGAATTTTTTTGCAGTTATCCTGAATTTTATGAGATTTCTTTCTGATGAAATACATTCTATACAAGAACTATGATCCTCTTGTGCAGACAAAAATGCATTTGTCCTTAAAATGTAAAATCTTCATTGTTATCATTCCAGTGGATTAAATACATTAAACATAAATATTTGTACAAGTACTTTCCCTATTTTATTTGCAGTTCACTCAAATGTAGTCATTTTTCAGTGAGTGAGTTCCGCATTGGCTTTGAACCTAGGTCTAGTTATAC
This sequence comes from Haplosyllis anthogorgicola, assembly GCA_038406195.1. Lineage (NCBI taxonomy): Eukaryota > Metazoa > Annelida > Polychaeta > Phyllodocida > Syllidae > Haplosyllis > Haplosyllis anthogorgicola. The sequence continues at coordinate 5,308 of JBCAUI010425285.1, read as the reverse complement.
CTTGTAGTAGAAAATATAGAGTATCTCATATAATTTCAGTTTGTACTATATACATTTCAAATATATGTACCTTCTTACAGTAGTATTACCAGAAACACCCAGTGATACACAAAAACATAATTGTTTTATACAAAGCATACACTCATGTTTACAAATACAATCCAATAGCAGAGTCTCTACTGTGATAAGTTATCCAATGGCAAATCTGCAACAACCTATATATTCACTGCATCTTCATTCAGCATTTATTCCAGCCTGTTTAAAGAACAATGTTAGTACTGTTAGTAATTTAACTTACTCTCAATTGTGTCCATCTTGCTCACAAAGCAGTGAACACCATGTTATCTAATGATGTATTATCACAACCACAGCATTCTGTTCATGCAAGTAGAAGAATGATGTCTTAATCCGAGAGAGATCTTGTCAGGTAAGCTTGTGCTGCCATCATTATGTACATTATGAAATATTTCTTCCAACAACCATGCATCTTTTCCTAAGGAACACTCCATGTAACATTGTGTCCTTTCTATGCAGAAATATCCTTTCAAAATGCAACAGTTAGTTTACATTCTACTAATATATTTATTATCATATTAGATGTGTCTGTACAACGGTTTTGTCAAACACCTGTCAAGCAATAGTAGACTCTTATTTCATTACATGTGCACAGACCTTACACCCAGTCACCTTTCTTTGGTTCATTGGCTTGTGGATCTGCGTTGCTTTCTCCAGCATGATTGACAACATGCGTTGATACTCCTTCTTTGCTATTTTCTACGATAGCTGGTGCTATACCCACTGGGGTCAGGGCTGTACCATTCACAGATCCATCGTTTCAGAACATGTTTTTCAGATCAAAATCCACCACAGATCAAAATCCACCAATTATAAACATATCCATATAGTGTTGATTTGCAATACATCCAAAAATTTGTCATAACCAGAATTAATATCCATTCCATAAACAGAGTGGTGGTGGTAGTAGAAAGGGCCATGTCATTTAGTTGTTATCCAGATATTTGAAAGCAGAGAAATAAGAAACAAACGGCATGCTGTTAATTCCATGGTCATTACTTATATAACAGTTTTTTCTAGGAGTAATATTTTATTACATGACATTGAATAGCATTTCTGATGTTCATTTGCAGAGATATTCGATAAAATAATGTAAATTTTAGAACTTTAAACTTGTCATTTCATTGTTCGTAGAATTCCATTAGAACATAATGCGTTTATAGTTTGTGTGTTTCATGCACATGCCAACGAAAAGTTAAAAGAGCCAACGTACTAATTATTGAAAAGATACATAAAAAGCAAGCAGGTAAATGTAACAACTCAACATTTGACTACGTGTCCAATAAATGAAAGAGTGCATCGGATCACACATTTACTTTCCATATTCTATCAAATTATTTTATTTTGTCGAATAAGAGAGCCAGTTTCATGCTAAATGTCATTTCAACACGAATAAGAGTAAGTACAGAGGAAAAATATAGACATACGTTTACAAAGCAGTGAAGTATAAAAATACTCTACACAGCTGTATCACGTCAAAAAATGTTGCCCATGTACATTTGTGTTTTTATGAGATTACAGCACCATCTGGTGGCAATGAACTTCAAAACAAAACAGAACAAAAGCGTAATCTATTGAGTGTGGAGAACATGAAGAAACTTTTATTTATTTATTTAGCACTAATCTAAGTACAACACATATAGTAATTGTTTCACTAGTGACAGCTACAGTTTAAAAGTGCATTATGACATTACAGCACCATCCATAGAGGTAAATATAGATCAAACAGGAAATACAAGAGAGAAACGTGTGATAACTAAGAACTGGCTCCATCTATTGAGGGGTAGAGGGGTTGGTTACCCTTTGCTTGCTCTGCCTCCTCCTCCAGTGCCCTCTGGCGAGCTAGTTCCTCGGCGGTCTCCTGCGCCTCTCGGTCGGCTCTCAGTCGGTCCTGTTCGGCAAGTTCCGCCTTTGACAGGTGATACACGATTCCGGCGCCGAACGCATCTCCTACGACGTTTACTGAGGTACGGATTCTATCCCTGTCAAGCACAAAAGGTCAAGGTCACATTCAAGTTCAGAGATTGCATGATGTTTAGGGCTGCACAAAGACGAGGGGATTTAGTTTTCTCCATTCATCTGCTATGCCACAAGTGTATGTGTGTGTGTGTGTAGTTCATACTTACAGCAGCCAGTCGACAGCGATGATAAGACTGATATCATTGGTTGGTAGTCCGACCGCGGTCAATACGAGAAGCATGGTGACCAATCCGGCGCTGGGAACACTGGCAGCTCCAATACTGGCTAGTGTAGCCGTCAAACTGTGGGATGCAGGGAAAATATGTAATACGGAGAAAGTGGTTCAAATAAAATTAGAAATATGCCAATTACCAGATCATTCTAACAGATTTATTCCGCCCCTCTCCGCTCCAACCGCCCAAAAAGACAAAAAGGCTTGGTACCTGACAGTTATGACTTGTCCTGCGTCAAGACTGACGCCATTCATCTGGGCGATGAAGATGGCGGCGACCGCCTCATAGAGGGCGGTACCGTCCATGTTGACCGTGGCGCCAACTGGTAGCACGAACCGCGTCACGCGTTTGTCGACCCCGTTATTTTCCTCTAAACACCGGAAGGTGATGGGCAGAGTCGCAGCACTGAAAACAAAATTTATAGTAACAATTTTATAAGATATCTCTTTTTTACTTCAAAGTAACCAGATAATTTTCCTTGTTCTTCCCAAATAATTAAGTTTTCTACCGTGAGTTTGATCTTGAAATATTTTATCAGTATGATCGCTGCAAAAACAAGATGGCGTATAATCGCACTCTTGCAATACATGAATCCTGATAAAGCTCAATCCCTTCTCATAAACATTCTGTCTCATCCCAGAAAATGAATAGAACTTTGCAGATCGTACTAGGACGCCACCTTCAGTTGTAAAAAAAAGCAGTCGAAATTCATAACTCATTCATAAATTACAGCTTCACTCATTTCCTCCACTTGCTACCACTCTCTGTCTGTCTGCCTCCCTGCCTCTGTCTGTCTGTCTGTCTCTCTCTCTGTCTGTCTGTCTGTCTGTCTGTCTGTCTCTCTCGGTGACAATAAGTGATACTTACCTTGAAGCCGAGCCGAGGGCGAACACCCAGGCCTGAAGCATGCCCTTGAAGAAAGCGAATGGGTTCTTTCTCACGACAATGAAGTACATGATGAAGATGGTTCCGAGCGCGTGGATGATGAGGCCGACGATCACTGTCAGCATGTACAGTCCGAGCTGCTCGGCCGTCGTCGCCAGGTTCGGGATGCTCATGATCTTGCCGGCGATCAGGCACATGATACCGAAGGGCGAGTACCTGAAAGTAATGAGACATGTACATTAAACAGTCGCCACACCACAAGCTGTGGTTTCATGGTTAAGTTCAACTTGTGTTGCTCATCATCTTATCAGCGATCATGCATTGTTCCACACGTCATTATGTTTTTCACTAAGTGCCTGACTTTAATTAACATTTCAAGATTTATTACAATTTCCCTTCGAAGATTTCAGTCACAAATATCAATGGAACAATGCATAATCAGTGATGTCACAAATCAACAGAAGTATAGCAATGGCCTGCTTAAAAAGTTGTGCAGTAGTCCAACAGAAGAGAATGTGGTGACATCGGGTACAAATATCTGAATTTATTCTGAGGATCGAATTGCATAAGTGCATGAATAAAAACCCAAGTGATAGATGCACCCTCGTTTGGAAATCCATGGACAGAGTCACTCCAAGGTCGAAACTTGGGTAACACTGGCCCCATTAAAAACAGGCCTTGGTCCACAAAAATAGATTGCTGCAAAAATATGAAAACAAAGCGTTTTTCTCGTACCACATGATCATGCTGACGAGCCTCATGACGATCTCAGCAAGACACTGGAAGAAGTCGATCATGATCTTCGCCTGATGTCCCATCTGACCGATGATGATTCCGAAAGCGATGCAGAATCCAACCACACCTGCAAACAGGAATCAACGTCAAAGTTGTCACGATGATTTTGCACGTAGTAGATCAGAGGTATGACTGGCAAACAAGGGCAGACTTAAACATGCCAGCCCGTGTGGCATGAAAGCTGCCCCTGTTCTCATAACTCTATTATAAGGTAGGTTTAGGAAGTTAAATGTTGTAAACGGTAATTGATGACTGAACTGTTCTTAACTGTCTTGACGAGGATTGCAACTGTTCAAATTGACATTGCGTCATAACGTAACGTTACATTGTAACTTTTGTAACAACACAATGACAAACAGAAAAAAAAATCGTTTTGTCTCCTGGATACTAATTTAATGGCTTCCTTTACTTTCACGCTGAAGACCACTTCCCGTCGAATTTATTTTCGATAGAATAAGAACAAATACCGTACTTATTCGAATAGAAGCCCCCCTCTAATAGAAGCACCCCCTGTTTTTGGAAGGAAGTAAATTTAATATTTTTCCAACTTGGCTATTTATTTACAGTTAATACGGTCATATGGTATCACAAATTGTCTTTAATGTCCTTAATTCATTGGCTAATCAACAGTGTATTGGTCCTTTGATGTCAATTTCTGCATAAATTTAATGTTAATCCACAATTTAATTTAGCTTTTTTGGATTTTTTAAAAGAGGCACGTCTTTAAAATTTGCTCTAAGCACCGGTTGCTTCTATTCAAATAAATACGGCAGGTTTAACCCACCCAGAACATTCATGCCGTCTTTGAACTCGAGTTCTCGCACCATCTCTTGGGCCTTCTCCGTGGCGTTCATCGTTACATCGGGGGACATAGTCGTCGGTACTGTCTCATTGTCTTGGGGAGGTATCACCTAGCAACAGAGTACCATGTATTAATATCCTTAGCAACAGACCAGACATTTAAAAATATTTTAATCCATAGTTACCGAGTGTCTTGGATGCAGGTCCAGTTACGGTTTTCAGGAGTGATGGCGACGTTGAAACCATATTTGAAACAAAATGAGCCTTTTCCCAAATCCACCTTTTAGTCCGCGACACTGAAACTAGACTTACTGCGAACATATGGAGTGCTTTAACACTGAAAAATAGGTCGAAATTTTCTTTGAAAGATTATGTTTGCACAGTATTTGTATTTTTTGCAACACTTTGTGTGGAATGTTCAGACAAAAATATGTACATCATTGGCGGATTTAGGGGGGCGCAGGAGGCGCCCCCCCGCCAAAGTTTTCTTCATTTTCATGCAGTTTTTCTCGATTTTTGGGCGAAAATAGGTGAAAATTGGGTTGGCGCCCCCCCCCCTA
>JBCAUI010425174.1:0-14149 GCA_038406195.1 Haplosyllis anthogorgicola | reverse complement strand
TGGTGCGACACCTGCCTTTTCCACCAATAGAGGTGTACACTGTATAAGCGTGTATACGGCATGGCTGGCTGGGCTCCTCTCACGTGCATCAGGCAGGATTTGAACCACCAATGCAGTGGTACAGCATTTGGTACAGCTTTGTCGTCATTAAAAAGTTGGTGGGGATTATCCGTCGCCCTGTGTCAACTGTGCAAAAGTTCAACCTCATAACACGGGATTAAGCAGCTTCGCGACAGCTTGGGTCCCAAAGTCACGAAGTGCGGCTTCACACGGACCCACGGCGCATACATGAATGGTGAGGAGGAAAAAGTTGTGAAGAGACCTCTTTATTGCCGAAGTTTTGGATTAATGACATTGACTTTTATCGAAAGGAAATCTAAAAACAAAGGTGACGCGACCAAAAGGGAAGAGGATGCTTTAAAAGGAAAGGTTCTAGTAAAGAAAATTTTGCAGTGGTTTCTGACGAAGGCTGTTAAATACGATGCAAGACGGATCATTAAAACTATTTTTTGAAATAAAATGGACTGAAATAAAATTTAGAAGTATAACAACTAACAATATTCTTGTAAAAGCGTGAATATCTGCAATACAGAGAAGTTTACGATTCTGCACAGAGTAAGGTAAGCAAAGTAAATTTCCGTCTGACATTTTAAAATTAAAGAAATTGTAAAAAGTTTATCAAATTCCCCTGTACGAATAGATCATTTTGTTCATTCAAATGTGCTAAATTTAATCACCGAAGCCCTTTGCCTGTAATAAGATATTAAAATTAAAGAGGATTATTAGATAGATTCTGATATATAATGGAAAATTATTATCACGAAGCCAACTAGAAAATTATGTTGAAATATTGAAAGTCATGACAGTACTTTAGAACAATTGAGCCGTTATTTTCCTGGCTGTCACTCAAAGTGTTCCGCTTAACACTGTGGTTAACAATGTAAAGTTACATATCGGTATTTATCTAATCGAACTTTAACAAGATAATGGGATAATTTGATATTGTACACATGAAGGGGGTGCGGATCATGTGGTGAATTTGCTTTAGGTCTGAAATGGATCTAAATGGTATAGATTTCAGCTTTATTGAAGTGTTTTCAGTCATATGGGGACGAAGCTACCTTTTACATCGAATCCGAAAACACAAGAAACGTTTCCAAGAAACAAGATCACATACTCCGCTTGTGATGATCTCAAACTTAGTAGGAGAATAGTTTGTCAAGTTTATATCCAGCAACATTTGTCTACTTTGTTTATTGTTTATTAATAAACAAATTTTGAAATATTTCGTTTTCAGGAATGACAGGTAAAATAGTATGAAATTTGTCATGAGATATGTTCATGTAAAATACATGAGATTAAGAATAAGTAGCTATGCAAGTTAAACTCAAATACAATAGTAAAATTAGTATAATAAATTTAGACGTATATCTAATATACATATACATATATACGTATACCAGATAGAGGTATCTGGATATAAAAGTGACAAAGCTATGAAAACTTATCCTTGATTAGAGCTACATTTGCGCTTGTATGGTTGGCTCTTAGGTCTGAATGTCAAATAATTGAAAATGACATTCGAGAAGGCGCTAGTGCTCCGACGTGTGACTGATATATCGTTAAATACATCTGAGTGGGTTGTCATTTAACCTTAATGTATCATTATTCAATACTTTTAAAGCATCATACCATCAAAAAGCCGAAAGTTATTTTCGGCACCCAGGTGAGATACATGCAATTTAAAAATTTCACAATATCATTTTGAAATTAATTTCCAACTGTGATTTACCTCTCTGTACCCAGTATTAACATATCTGTGCATTTCCTTTATCTGACACATAACAGATCAATGACGATGCATGTTTATGTTATCAAAATCATTTCGAATCGGGGCAATTATCATTTAAACTCAAAACTCACAACCATAATTAACTTAATATTAACGCCGTGTCGATTAAGATCGGCTAATCACCGCACTGATATTCAAATAAGGTCATGTACAAGCCGTAATGTTGTAGTCTTTAGTCTTTACTGTATTCCTACCAGAACTTGATTTAATCTTCCTCTTATTCACATGAAGTGTATAAAAGTGCTTCCTTTATTCAAAGATTGCAGGTGAAGTGCGTATCATTGTGATGCAGACTGATTTTAGTATTATTCATACTTAACTTTACAACTTCGTGTTAAGTTTAAAAATAATGCATATTCTTTAAATAGAAGCCTTAATATAAAAAATAATAACTTTGTTGATTACATTTAGATGAAACCAAATTCATATATTTTAATAAGATTTATGTTATTTTCAGTAGCATATAAATACTAATGGGGTGGTAGGCATATATTTGGCTTCCCTCTGATACTGAAATGTAATTTCATACAGCTTTTGTCATTTATGTCTAAATATATTGCTATAATGAATGCTGTCATTAAAACTAAGTAACCTAAAGTTCAATATAATTTCGTTTCCCATGTTTATGTCGGGTTCAGCATCCGCTTTAGGACCAATTTATTAGAATACATGAGTTAAAATTAGTGCATTGAAATCGCATCATTGATGTTTAATCAAAATGATTATTATGATCTGTTTATTGTGGCCAAAACACATAAATAACTGATATTATTGTCTATTGTTACAGTTTGACTTTTAATTTTCATTAATGATATTTTAATGGTCATTTAAATTGACAAAGTCTTGATTTCTTTAAGGATACATCATTCTATGTTATTAACCATAAATTAACCAAAAATTATTATAATTTTGAAGTGTCATTTACATTTTCAAGGTGTATGTTCACGAAATCGAAAATGTTTTGCATGAAAGAAATATATTGAACGTTGCACCAAGTATAATTTCAACAGCTTTGTGCTCAGTTTTGCACTCAAAGTTGCCTTTTCGGGGCCGGATCAGAAAAGAACTATTCTGGTACAACAATCAGGGGGTGGGACGGCAAATGGGGGGATTCAAAAACAAACCCATTGCATGCACGGGAACACAAATAAGCAAAATTGCAGATAACAGAAATGAGTAAAAGGGGTAGTTCTTTATTGTCATTAAGTGTCTTTGCATGTATTCACTGATCTTCATCTTTAAAAATTCAATTTTCCTTTGTCCTATTCTGATCTAAAAGATACTTTCAATATATTTTTTTGAAATTGATTTTTTTTCATTTCTACTGTATTTTTCCTTTAATTTATCTGCTCTTTACTGAGAAAACATGGCCTTCTTTTGATATATCTTTGTTAATTTACTTAGAATAACTCAATTAGATGTCAAAAATAAGAAATAGTTTATTTCAGCTATTGTACTTTTACATCTGTATGACATTATTGAACTCAAATTTTTCAACCTGTAGCCAAATGATTGCATTCTATTGTTCTCCTAAATGTTTCAAAACATACCTAAAGTGAGTTCTTGGAATTTTGTTGCCAGCCAAAAGAAGATAAAATAATATGGAATGTAAATAATTGCAGTAGTATTGGAGGTCTAATGTGATATGCTTTCAAGCATGTAAAATATTGGAGCTATTGCAAAAAGTTTTTTCTTACCTGTACTTTTATTTTTTATAAATGTAATCCCAAATTTCACACAGTGATAAATATCCATATTTGTAACCATATGCTCACTATGACATTAAATGATGCACACTAGAATTGTCTGATATTTGAAGATTACAATCCAAATTTCACAATCAGCCATGACACATAGTTATAAGCAATTCAATTGTCTGTTATCCACCCCTTGTTATGTAAATTACCTGTAACCCACGTTTTGCTGTCACACCACCTGTTGATTGTGAAGAAAAGAAACCCACTGAGACATATGTATCATGAAATCATGTAATTGTAGCCTAACTTAGTTGTAAGCTTGCTGGCTTAAGTCAAGTATTGTGACACCTGTATCTTTGTCAGAAGAATTGTTCAATTACGTTTAGGCGAACGTTAACCCTCGCTAAAGACCTGTGGCTCTTTGTCAGTCCACCGCAGAGAGCAATTACCTTTGCAAAAATCGCTATTGCCAGTGAAATATTTTCTACAATGTAAGACTTAAGAATTCCTCGTTATGTTGTTGAGATTTAACATGCCTATTTAACTTGGTTAAATTTTTTTTTCTTTGGAGTGGTCTTCCCACAGAATGGCCAGGGTGGATCTTTCGCCTAAATTTCCCTGCCTAAATTAGGCTAATTTAATGGCCGTAATATTGATAATAAACTATTTCTGGAAATCTAACTAGTTTTGTGTATTTCAAAATTTTGATAACAAACAAATTATTGATATTCTTTATATCAATGAATAGTATATTTACTATTTCTAGTCAAAGTGAAATATTCAAAAATTACATAAGTAACTGGAAATAGATAATGAAATTAGCCTAAATTAGGCAGATTAGGCAGGGCATGAATTGGAAAAACATCTAATGTCTCTTAAGTTTGGAAACAATAGTAGTTTTACTTGAATTAAAAGTCCATTGTGCCGACATCCGTGAAAATGCTTTTGCTGATAGGTATCTAAAAGAAGTATTGTTTCTGCCACCAATGCATTAAGTGGGAAAACCAGCTGACAGGTGAAATACATAAAAGTGAAAGAGGAACGGAACTTCAAGGTTATCCACAACAATGTGGTAAAGATCAGAGGCGAGCTTGACAATGATGAGTTGGCGGTCACATTCATAATGTTTTCCAAACGTCGATGATCAGACAAACAGGCTGTACGTTTCATTACCTTTGTAAATTGTCTTCAAATTATTTGATCAAGGAAGGAAGTTGTAATGTTGAGTACATGACATTGGCACGCAAATGTCGAATCGTATATTCGTATTGTTATAAAATGGTGGAATGCTCATCTTGCTGCAACTACATTTAAATTGGAATCTACATACTCAGAAAAAAAGCATGATTTATCATACGATAGCTTGATCTCGTTTCGGAAAGATATCATCGCTAAATTTTTATTAGCTTCTGAAATTCAGTTTGGAAACGCACTGAACAATAGAAGGAACCAAAAGATTTCACGCTGTTCTTTTGTTGTCCTATTGTTTCCAAAATGATAGGAATTTCTAGTATGAATAAATTCTGGTGTAAATAAAATTTTAGTTGTCCCATTACACCATTTATTTTTCACAATTTAATAAATAAAGTCACAAACATATTAAACTGAAATACGTTAAAACCATTTATCAGGAAAATTCTATTAAATGGAAATAAATAAAGAAATAGAGAAACTTAACAAAGCTATTATTATACCCTAGACTGCTGTTTTAGAAATGGGTAGGCTTAAATTGTTCAGGTGATGCAACAGCTTATGTAATAAAATATGAAGGGACAGCAATTTGCTAATGTGTAGTTATTTTCGTTGTATTTATGTCCAAAACTTTCTGATGTGGGTGGTAGACTATGTGACAGTTATGTAACCTTGATGGATATCACTCCCCAATTTATATGCCATGAGCTAAAAATAATAATTACTGAGTCCTTTTGTACACTAGCAAATAGAGTACAGATATGGATGAATTTAAGGTAGATTTCAAGGGAAATGAGGGAAAGGAGCAATGAACCACACATATAGTAACTGTGAATTCTGGTTTTGGTCCCACTTTGCTTTTTCTGAGTGATGTGAGAATGCTCAGAACCTTTTACACAGTATCATAATGTATGTTGTTCCCCGTCTATAAACCCACGGGCTTACAATGCAATCAAAAGTTTTCCTGCAATTTAGGTCTTTCCCATATATAGCCCATGGGCTACATACGGGGATTCCCGGTGTACATATTAAAGTGGTTGTCTCTATGGGGATCATTAAGCTTTACTTGATTAGCCCAGTCTTAAACAAGTGGAGCTGATGAGCACATAGACATGTGGAGAGAGTTGACTGTCATGCATTAGCCTAATGCACTATTCATTGTGAAGGTGTAAGGTGGAATCTTCTTTTCATGGGACTAAAATCGGACTCCAACGTGAAAAAAATGACCTTTTTTTATAAAACGCTTTTAAGGAAATATATGCTCTAAAGTTTCACGGTCGCATTCTTTAACTAAAACTGAGTGTGATGGTGAAACTTTAGAGCCTTGATATTGCACATTTTTCCTTAGAAGCGTTTTATAATTTTTTCCAAAATCTAACTGATGACAACATGGCCTCTGTGGAACTGCCGGTTGTTCATTCGAATTTTCAGCAATTGTTTATGTCAATACTTTATAACACTATCGAGCGTCAGATCAGGCATGGATAAGGACTATTTCCGAGTCACTTACTAAACAGTGGTCTAATCTACGTGTCGCATTTGGTGAATTCTGTCGTACTGGCGGCGGTAGCAGTTAACGCTGGGGTTCTTTTGGTGTACAGACCCATGTGCAATGAAGAGAGTACCAACTCTAACGCAATTGTTCAGGATGTTGATGTAAGAACCTTTTATTAGCTTTGATGTCAAACAGCTTGTGAAGTGATTCTGTACATGCAAGTTCTTGAATAAACCTCTAAGTGAACTCTGTAATTTTAATAATAAACTTTCAATACAGTTCCCATAAATAGATCTTAATTACTACCAGTTGCAATAAATAGTTACTGGTCACATTCTAATATCAGTCCAAGCAATTCTCAGCTACTCTGAGCATCTCTCCCTTGTTTACATAAGGCCCCAGTTAAACTCAAGAAATCCCCTTCACATCAGTTACTCACCATGCCTACTAAGTTAGAATATAGTCAGTCTTATTCCCCATCCCTTCCCACATAAGCAGATGTCTTTATAATCATTCTATGATAAATAGCTGAGGCGAAGTGACAAGGTGTCTCTCTGAGATCAATGTACCTAATGATTTACTTTGGAATGCACAAGCTGTTTTATATGGTTTAGATTATGACGTCACGGTCACGTGCAATCTCCCGGAATATGTCGGCAAAAACAATACCCCAATTTCATCCTATGACATAAGATTAGGACATTCTACGTTGAACAAGGATAATACATTTCTATACACAGGCGCCTCTGGGCAATTAACTAGATGGCTAATTACTGGGGCCATTGTATCTGGTCACAATTGTGACGGAATAACGCGATAATAAGGGTCTGTGCTGTAGATTGGTAAATCCAATATCAATTTAGAATTTGTCCGGAGCTTTGTATTTCCTACGTCAGCGTCGGAAGATCTAACCACATAATAGATTGTATAATTTGAGCAATTTCGTCACATAAATAACTTTAACATCCTTTTAAAAAACGCCGAGATCATTCGGTGCATCACACATCACGCAATGTAGTGTAAAACAAGTGTGAAATAAACTTTTTCCATTTGGCAACGTTCTATACATTTTTGTGCAAAAGACTTATGGATTGTGATTTTGGCTCATTTAGCAAAGCATGTTTAGGCGGGTGAAAGTGGCAGTACAGTCTAGACTCGTTGTAAAATCATAGCTTATGTTTGGTACAAAAAATACTGCCAGAGCAGGGCTCTTATGAGACAAGATTGATTGAAAACTACAAATCAAAAGGCCACGGATCAGTGGTCATTCTGCCCCAAAACAGCTCCAGGAAGTGCTGCCACTTCCACGCGGCTAAACATGCTTTGCTAATGTACGAGCAAAAATACAATCCATAAACATAGCACACAAAAGCATACAGTGTTGTGTTTTCTGCCAGGTTCTCCTTAAGCTCTGATGGTGTGGCATGGAGACAAACACCTGTTTGCTGTTGCTACATCTTTCTTTATTTCTTCTTCCTTGCCAACCACATACACATTTACTTTACAAAAGGCACAGTGTTTATAGTCTTACAAACGTTATTACTCAACATTGTGAAACTGATGATGAGTCATAAGAAAGTTCCGGATAATTATACAATTAACTGACATTTAGAATCTTCTGGTTGTATTTCACAATCATTAGTCATCAATTGGGTTTTCATCATCAGTCATAAACCAATGGTTATTACATTAAACTGTTTTATACTAAAAGTGTTTACTGATGCTAAGATATATTCCACAACAAAAGAACCTGAACAATGTGAAATCATAATTCCTCCAAATGATACTACTAGAGCGAGACTTATTAAGAAACTTGTTAAAACTCTAAAATTCCCTTCATAAGACACGGCTAATATAGTTCTAAAGCTACAAATGTGTGTAACGTCAATACTATTGAAGGAGCGACCTGATTATTTACTACGGCTGAGCCTCCTGTGTGTAGTGTTGCATTACCGCAGGGTGTGGTCGCTCTACAACGTTTGATCCCAGAGTCACAGCAGAGGTCGTACCAGGCCATCTCATTCAGCGGTTCGAATATTCAAGTGTTTCTAAAATTTCTTCTTAGGAAAGTGTAGATTGTATTTAATTTCCATGAAGTGATGCAAAATTCCCATACTTTATCATGGCAGTTCAGCACACCATCACATAAATTTAGCTGTAAAATTGTGCTTTATAATATACAGTTTGTACCCTTATGGACCTGAAGTATATTTGTCTGTCGAATGACAGAGTCTGTGGTCTTCACCCTAAAAAACACAGAATCCGAAAACGAAGTTAATCCCACATTCCACTTTCCTACACCACGAAGTAGTACCAAGAAATAGTTCTGTTACCATGACATTACTTTGGTAACATTGTGACGTCATTCGACAGACACACGACGCTACTTTTGACGTAACGGCTCTAGTTCATTTTGCAACCATAGAATTTAATGTAATTTAATGTCTTTCGCTCCATCAGAAACACCCATTGTTCTTAAAATAAAGACCGGTAACTCCCAGCTGTACTTATGACGTTGCTGCCTCAGATCATGCAACTACTATCAATAATTTAGCGCCCCAAAACAATTGTATGAAATGACTTAGCATGAAATTTAATTGTTGCAGTGCAATAACTTCTAATGGTAATTTCGTTATATGACCTGAAACGCACATTGCTATGATTAATGTTGTAAGGATTTTCAAAAGCAAAAGTCAATTCTATTTTTCATCTACCCTCTACACATTTCAGGAGCTCAATTCGTTGTTAACAAAGCGAAATAAGTATGTCAGGAGATGATTTGGCTCGATTATCCGTGATTCGATGCTTCGCTCATGAATCGGATATTGCCCCGGGCATTACTCACAGAAGATAAAGCTAATCCCATCACAAGCCACGATTTCCTCCGTTTCGCTGCTACAAAGCTTTTAAATAGTGCACAACATTGACATTTGTCTGTAAGGCAACACCTGGCAATCAAAACCAATAAAGGCCGTAGAGAAAAAAATCTTATCATATTTCTTTCTTCATAAACAGCTTAGCGGTTGGCTTTGATGAAAATATTTGCGGTAAAACAACTTTAATATATGTACCTGTGTGTGATGGTTTCTTGTAAAGGAGAAAACGTTTTTCTTTTTTTACAGCTTCTAATGTACAAAAAGCATATGGAACAAGGCAGATGGAGTGTAATGTGACATTACCAGCCCTACGCATGTAGGCTAAGGTATCTTTTATCTTTATGCACGGAGATGCTTTCCGTTAGAGGTTTTTCTTAATAAATTTAGTTCACCAAATGTACCTAATCCAGCTTCTGAAATTTCTATCAGTTTTGAAACTGTGGAACATCAAAAGTACGCCTTGAAATTCGTTTGTTCTCTATTTTTTTTTTTTTTTGAAATTTCAGGAGCTGTACCAAATACTCCAGACATATTTTCCGACATACTAGCAGTAACCCGCTCTTTGGAAAGTTACGCTTTCAAGGGAATCCTGCACCTGCCGTATGCTTTTATTGACTTCATTTTCAGTCAATGAGGATCTTCCTTCAGACCTCATCAACATAATTTATTATTCCTTTCTGTGATTGGATAAGACTTCCTAAGGTCCAAAGATCATTGAGTTCAAAGTGTCAGCTGCGAAACAGAATCTTGCCTTCTCATCTTTAATAGCATGATAAATTGAATTGAATTGAAAAGCATGTAGTCCTTTGTATTTCAATTGCAATAAATCTATCTTTATTTCCTCCAATGTATTTGTAGTTTTTTGTAAACGTGTATAAATATATATATATATATGTATCATTAGATATTTATATCATTAGATATTTATAATGCATCAATCGTCAAGGACCTCAAACCAAACAATCGGCCGACAGGAAAAGTGACAATAGAGTGTTATGTTATGTTAAGGACGACAACTATCCTATGGATCTGGTGTTTTCATAACAATAATAAATGAATCTGTTTTTATGGATACAGATCATGAAATTACTCAAAGTTTAGCGCCCCGCAACAATTGAATTAAATGAACTCAGCATGAAATTTATTTGTTGCGGGGCGTTAAATTTTTAATAATAATTTCATGATCTGACAAGTTAACATTTGCTGCAAATGTATAAGGTGATTTAGGATGAAAATTTAATTTTGACAATGTTTCCTTTTAGACCGTATTTTATTCTAAGTGGAGACAAGTACCTTACAAATAAATGGGATAACATGCAAATGACAACCGTGCTGATAAGGCTAAACCCCCTATCTTCGGGAAAACCTATTCAAGCAAATAAACAAAATGGCAAGTTGACCTAGCCATGTAGAGAATATCTACAGCTTTATATATTTGTACTCGCTCATTAATGAATAGCTTTTTTCCTGAAAATTACATTCCCGCATGTTTGAACATTATTATTTAAAACAAAAAACAAAAAGTATGGCTGTAGTTGGGCTATGTTGAATTGAAGGCAATTGGGTTCAAGTTACTTACTGTCGCTCTCTGATGTTTGTGAATAAAAAATCATGCTTCTGTTCTGCACTCTTGTGTCATAACATAATAACACAAATGCCGTGTTTACTCGAATTGAAGGACCGATTTTAATAGAAGCACCGCCTGTTGGTGAAAGAAAATAAATTAAATATTTTCCAACTTGGACATTTTTGACAGTTATATTTTTTACAAACTATCAATAACTTTTGGCTGAAAAAATATCTGAATCAATGTCACTGTCTGAATACCAATGGTACATTGTTCCCATAGTTTTTTGAAAAGAGGTCTCAGTACCGGATGCTTCTATTCGAATAAATACGGTAACTCAAATGTATATTGGAATACTTACTTAACAGCCTTGCGTGCTGAGGTCAGACAGCAAAACAGGATTAAGAACCCAAAAATCCCCCCAAATACGATTCCTGTAAGAGGTAGTTCCTTGTTCCTGGGAGAGGTGGGAGCACTTGTACTGTTGACCCTTGGTGAAATTGAGTTATACTCCATCCACTGTACCACAATACTTGAAACATTGACCCCAAACGCAGAGGTCAAGGTTGAGGTCTGAGAGGTCAGGATTGTTTGCAGGACTTTTGCTGATAAAATTAACTGGGATCCATTGTTGGGATCTTCGACCCAAGTTTGACCTTGGTCAATATTAAGGTCAGTCTCACTGACTACTCCTGCAGGCACTATCACAGCAAAGGCGACATCTAACCAATGACCTTCACCTAGTGACCAAGGAAGTGTTTTGCCATTTTCCTCTCGTGGTGTCACTTTGATGATTATCACATTCTCAGGTAGAAATGCAGTCCCCGTTGTAGTGGGTTTCATGTAACATTTGTCGGACACAGAACCACAGTATGTGTCCAAACTCTGTGAGACCGCTTTGGTAAAGTTCCGCTCATGCAACCAGCTGTCATTGATGTTGTTCATCCCAGTGTTAACACTGAGTATCACACCTTGTGAGATGTAGTCTTGGTGAATAGCTTCCTCACAACACATCACAGAACCAAATGTCCCTTGCATTTGTTCACAGGCAAAACAATGACAATGGTACTTTGTGTTTTTGTTGCAGTACACATTATCTCTAGATGGATCTTTTATTGCATTTTCATTATGTGTATCTCTTTTGAACCTTCCTCTATGTAGCACAGTATTCTTAATGTCCCTTGCAAAAGGAACATTGTCTTTCAGTTCTTGCATACTGCCTTTCAAATTGCTAAACCTGACGTCGTTTTGTAAAAGCACATTCTCATTTGTTTTGGTATCCTGTTGTGCCAACAATCTATTGTTACTGATTACCTGATTGCCAATACCTTCATCATTATCCCTGTGTTTAAAACCATTGTTTGTGTCAAGTAGTCTATCACCAAATTGCAATGTATTGTCTTCAAGATGCAACAAACTGCCTTTTTGCAGAAGACCAGCATCTCCAAGAACTGATGGTGGTCTTCCCAGTAACCACCATATCAAGTATCCCATTGCATAATAAAGATGCACAAAACCAACCATGATTCCTGTTGTTGATGTTGAGGTATTCTTGGCGCATAAAACGAAAATCAATGCCTTATATGAAGTGATGCTATGAACCTGTACTGGAATTCCCAGGTGCATCACAGGTCCCCAATGAGATGGATTGATGAATGTCCATGAAACATCAAAGGTAGCTGACGCAGATTGACAAAGATAAAGGGTTTCAACATGTAATACAAGCTGTTTTTTCTCTTTATATTGTTATATTGATTTGTTGCTTTTTGCTTCCTTTTTGCGCTTCTAAGCTGTTCACATCTCAAAGTTTTAACGTTAATTGTTCATAAATTCGGTATCCTGATTAAATTGTTGTTGTTGATACCACAACTTCTATCTGTTATCCATTCCTTTTTGCTAGACTGAACAGTGTTGTTGCTGATGTTGCCATTATTTTTGACAAAGCTGTCTCTGTTGATGCAAATACTTCTTATTTTTCTTTAAGCTTTTATACATCACCACCAGTTCAATCCCGCAACAATGTATTTAAATGTCACAAATAAAAATGCCAAGAATCCCAAGAACAATGCATTTTAATGTCACAAATACAAAACAACATCCATGAAAATATCACTTCCTTGTTATTTTACAAAGACATCCAGATTTTCCATGCTTCGATACGGATCCGTGTATTTCCCGGACTGTCCCGGATATGTTGACAGATGACAGTGGTGTGAGTACAGGTAAGTGGTGTCTGTTTACGGTTATCTACCTGAAGCTGTTTACTTAAAAGCTGTGTCTGTGTCGTGTTCTCTACCACAGTGCAAGAGGATCAGAACCTTCAGGATGAAACGGGGCTCGTGACCCATCGGGGGCTAAAACTTGTTGGTTTCACAAGCAAGTTTTTTATTGTCCTACTGACCTACAACTAGTTGATTTGTTTACATTAAAAATGAAGAATTGTATTTTGAATAAATTACAAAGCAATCTTCAGGACTTCAGAAGCTGTTAACGTGGTTCGTACCATAAACATTTTGATTTGTGCATTTGAGCAATTAACCAGCCTCTCAATCAGCGCGTTTTTAATTACATAGCGCTGGTCTGGTAGCATTATTTAAGAAATCAACATAACACTACTCTCAGTATTCACTTTGTTGCACATCAGAATATCAACAATGCAGTAGAATTTCCCGTCTTGTTGCATGTTTTTGAGTCATATAAAATAAAGAGTTCACTGTAGAATTTTACTAAATGTAATCAATTAAAGAATATTCCTAACCATTAATTTTGGTTTTCATTAGAGCTCATTTTGTTCGAAATTGAATGTGGAAAAAGAGTTTGAATTTTACTGGTCTACTGAATAGATGATATTACACTGATTATGGATGTACATTAAGTTTATGAAAATGTGCTAAATAGAAAAAACCATGTGCACTGAAAAAAGCTGTAAAGTCCAGGTTTTATGCATGCAAAAGTAAATCATTTGAATAGACACACATAGCGTGAATTCCTACTTCCAGAAATTTAAACATTAGGGAAAAAGTGTATTTTATTTGGTTTTTAGAAGATTGTATTTTAGTTTAGTCTTAATTATTAACATTTGACAAGACTGGGTGATGCACGGTTTTAAAATATCATATTCAGTTTTAAATCCTGAACATTGCGAGATCCCTTGATATCCTTGGTGGATAAAGCTTTATTGACACGGCGCACTGGCCCCTCCCCGTTGGGTACTTTTCCTCCCCGTTGCAGCGCCCGCATTATACCAGCAGCTTTGCATACAGATCAGGATTTAAGGTGTGGCTCGTCTCACAAAGCAAATCTTCATCGTTTCCTTCAAGGACCACTTGATTCCAGCTTTATTCTCCGTCGGTGGAACTAATGATTTCTGACGAACACACTGTCGCAAAGTGGCTTTTTATTTCAAATAGATAGTAACGGGTCATCTTCACAATTCATATTGGAATAACACTAGGTTATTGAATTGGTCCC
>JBCAUI010425063.1:0-14150 GCA_038406195.1 Haplosyllis anthogorgicola | reverse complement strand
TACCCGTTTTTGGGTAAAAAGCAACATACATTAGGGTATATTTTGGGGGGGGGGGTGTCCCTCCCGATACCTCATCCTCACCTTTGGGGTTGGTGGGGGGGGTCCATCCCCATACCTCGTCCTCACCCTGGGGGGGGGGTCCATCCCCATACCTCGTCCTCACCCGGGGGAGGGGGGGGGTCCATCCCGCAACACCTCGTCCTCAGTTTTTGAACTCGCAGCGAAAGCACCTTGCCGTCTACAGTAGTCTATCAACGCAAAGCGTGATAGACTAATGATTATGTAGCATATTTATCCGTGGAATGCCCGTGATATTACTTACCCGAATCCTTGACCTTCATAACTGACCATGACCTTGGCCTTGGTGTTTCCATGACCTTTTCATTATCATTTTCCTGCAGCTGGTCTGCAGTTGATATTGTGTTTTATTATTGTTTATTTTGCAGTTTCATATCTGTGCATTGACTGTACAGTTTTTATAACGTAGCTTTGTACCAACTATTTTACTAATAAGACGACTAAACCTGACGCAGGCAGCGCGTTTTCATAACCATGAACACTTATCCGGTTGAGCCGTTTAAAGTTAAAACTAAAGTTAGTATTTAGTGTGTAGCCTTTCTTAGCTTTCGTCGCATATGCGTTTTTTTCTGTTCTTATCGGTCTACATAGCAGTTCACATTTTTGTCACACAAAAGTTTCCTCATGCAAGAGTGATGTTGTAAGTGTGTTGCCATTTGCATATCTGTGTACGTACTCAAGATGCATGCAGATACTAAAATATTCCAGTGTGAAGACCACAGTACTCAAAATAGTTCAATCAGATCAATCCGCAGCGGAAAATAACGTTTTAGGGACGAAAGCAAACATTGGCTACATGTCTCGTTAGGCTTCAGCCGCAGTCTGGCCAATTGAGCCACTCATCTAAACACCAACTTGGAACATTCGTCTAAACGCCTTAAACACCCGATAAGTTTAACTTGAAACGTTTACGTTCATGGTTATGTCAACATGTTGAAGGTTGTTGTATTTTGTGCTTCAAAAATTGTAATCAAGGATACAGAAAATAGATCCGTTGAAAGTGCCATGGAATAAATTATTTTACACAATACTCAATGTTTTATGCTACTTTTATTATGAACAGTTGAAACATACTTTATTTCGAATAGGTCTCTTGTCAGGCTGTGCTCATAACTTTTTCTACTTCCCTTACAAATTTTCCAAACATATGAATTGTCTGGTTTTAAGACAGATTTTCGCTTAAAACCATTTTCAGTTTATACATAACCTTTGTTATAAATAACCAGTTTGTTTTAGTTGAAACAAGACCACAAAGTTCTGTGTCAAATAACAAAACGATCTCCAACAGCTTCTGAAATTCCATTCAGTTTGGGAACGACAGCCCATCAAGCACAGAGTGGAATTCTTTTGTTGTCTCCTTTGTTCTGGTCAATTTCCAAATTGATAGGGATTTCAGGAGCTGAAAATTTTCACAATTTCTTTCAATAGTTATATATTGTTGTTTAATTCCAATTAAAGTTCTGGTATAAATTTCAGTATCATTATTATAATTAGGAATATAGTGTTTCAAGTCCTTCCTAGTATTTGCCAATTTTAGTAAAAAAAAACAGAACACATAATTAGGCTAATTAGCCTAATTCTATTAAAACCAATTTGGAAAAACCTTGATTTCGTGAGAGTTTGAAGAGCAAGAATTGTCGTGACTAAGTTTTGTGATTCGCAGTACAAAGTTTTACCTCAAATAACTGCTACTTTAATATTGAAACATTTGGTGTTTTTTCTTATTTATTTTGCCTGCCTAATTTGGCTCCGAGTTTGTTACTATAATTAATACGTTATAAGTCACAAAATTTACTGAAAAATAAAGACGTAAAGTTAACTTTTCTCACATGATAATTTGCAAATTAACAGATAATTTATATCAAACTAAAAGGGTGTTTCCCAATTAGAGAGGGTGTCCTAATTAGAGAGGGTGTCCTGATTAGAGAGGGTGTCCTAATTAGAGAGGGTGTCCCAATTAGAGAGGGTGTCCCAATTAGAGAGGGTGTCCTAATTCGATAAATATTCTAAGTTTTTCTTATCAACTTTGTTTACCAAATCAACCTAATTTTCCGGACATGTGAACTGACCTCCTCTATTGCTTACCTTTTCTGTTTGGATTGCAATCAATTTAAATGTAAGCTTCTTGGTCATTTTTTGGTACAAGGACTGAATTTAGTCTTGAACAATATTCCATCATTGGATTGAAATTAGTATTAAGCTAAGCTAAACACTGTCTTCAGGCAAAAATCAGTTTAAAACTCAGACAATTCATATGTCTGGAAAATTAGGTAGATTTGGTGAAAACCCTCATAGCTTTCCGTAAAATCCGTATATCGATTATTTTTCGACGTCTGTACATTGTCGAATGCGAACCGTTTAAACCACAGTTCAAATCAGCTAGACTTCCCCAGTAGATGTTTTTCTTAATTCGTACCTGGCCATATTTTGTCTAATTTGTCTAATCTGTCTAATTAGATAGAATTGAAATGTGCCAATTTCGGCAATGACACACAGATTCAGGACATTCAAACAAAAATATGGTAGTTTTAGCGGAAATGGTTCAATTTACATGCACTGGGCACCATGTCATATCAACAAGTGGTATATTGTGGTACATTTTGATCCTATCTAATTAGACAAATTTGACAAGATCATGCTAGATCTGAATTAAGAAAAACCTAGGTCTCCCGTGAAATTAGAAAAAACAAAACCAGCTATATATATTCTAGCTTTTCTGTCTACTACAAAGAACACAGTTGACCTTGTAATGTACCAACGCCAAGGTCACCTAACTATGACGTAAAAAGGTTTTAGACTGAAACAGAGACGATCACAAGACGGCGGCGTGATATGTCGGATGTTATGATACAACGAATACAGGGTGCAGAATGTCAAATCTGTAATGATTCAAAGACTTTACTCAAAAATACATAATGCCATGGGAAACTTATCCTAAAATCCATGACACAATGTTAAAAGTGACCATTGTTGTCACTAGGACCTTTTCAACAAATATCCATCACACTAACCATTATTTTCAAAGTAAGACGAGTAAGTCTTATCGTATTTTTTAAACAAATATCACTTTACTTTACTCCACATTTGTCTGGATAAAGCCACTGTGATAAAGCCACTTGCTATGTCATTGTGGATTTGACATTCCAGACCCTGGAATAGGATTCACAAGGTGAGACTCACTGCGCACAAAAAAAGAAGCAGACGTGCTGATGTGGCGCAACCGCACATTACACTGGCGCAACCACACATTACACTGGCGGATCCAAGATTTCTTGTACTGGGCAAGGGAAAGTACAGCCAACCATGGGGCACCCTAATTTTTACCAATTTTGCGTGTGAAAAATCGTAGAAATTAGGCTGTAAGGGAAACAGGGGTCAAGGGCGCCCTATTGGATTTACCAGGAGTATTAACAGGGATTTTAAAATATCGAATTTCACTACAGATCATCAAACTATTCTCACATGTTTAATGTCCCACAACAATAACAACAATATATGCCGGGTAATTAAAACTATTGAAATAAAATTGATAGAATTAATCTGTGAGTTTTTAACCCTTGAATTACTTTTCCCGTGGTTCTGTAAAAAATCTGGAATTAATATATTAATAGTATCTTTTCAAACTTGAACCTTGATATGTCAATTTGTTTATCTACTACTCTGCAAAATATTTCTCAAAGAGTTAAAGCCCGAATACAGCCATTCTGTTTTTAAAAGGGTTGGTAGTTTAGGCATTTCTCCTTTTAATTAAGAAGATGTTTTTTTCAATATGTACATTACTCAAAAAATCCTATCAATTGTGTTATCTATATTCGGGTATATGAGAGCTCCCATAAGGTATTGTGTTATACCTCTATTGTGATTTTTGTGTACTGACAGAGATAAAATCCTACAAAGCTCAGGTTCACCCATCCTCACACTGGTTACTGATAGATAATACTGTCGTAGTTAATATCATGAACCGGTTGTATGGATTCATATGTACACACAGCATTCACACCTCAAAAAAACCGGGTGTTTTGAACAAGTTATAGTTTTTCTTCATAGAGTCACACTCCAATGTATTTAGCTGTTTTGCGGGGTCACTTTTGTTGCCTTGCCTTAATCACTCTACAGCTAACGAAATTGGTTTTATTTTGCGACAATACTTTCCTTCACACTAATAAAAACATCTATTGTTGTCACAATGAAAAGCAATGAACAGACATTTCGTGCTTTGATACTGTATATTTAAAGCGTTGTTCTCTTCAATGCGTTATAGATCAGTGATCATGCTTTCACGGGGTGAAATAATGAACATTAGTTTTTCAGGTGTCCGTCACAAAGAGGGGCAGCACCTGACGGTCATAAATCTAATGTATATTATATATTCGGATAATTTAGAGCGATGTTCTTCTTAGAGCGACGTAGCGGAACCTTTGGAACATTAGTTTTTCAGGTGTCCGTCACGAAGAAGGAGGCAGCACATGACGGGCCAGAAATCAAATGTAAACTTGTATTGTGATGATCTGGAGCGATGTTCTCCTCAGAGCGACGTGGCGAACCCCTGCGCGAAGACGATCATAGCGACGGCGAAGAAGCAGTACATAAAGATTCTGTCGAGGATGGCGGCCACGGCGCGCCACTCCTTCTGCACGCCCTCGCGCTCCAGCGCCTCCTCCGCCTTGGCGTCGAACTTGTTGTGGATCGTCTCCAGCTGCAGGCTGATGTTCTTGAGCCTCTCTGTGACGGGGAGTTCCCCCGTGACGTCATCATGGAGTTCCCACAGGGTGCAGGGGGTTTTCTCCAGCAGGCCGCCGCCGTTCGTGAAGGAGTGCTCGCGACTCGTGTGGTTCACTAGTGGGACACCCGCCGACAGGTCGTGCTCCATGCGCATGCGCCGTGATGGCGTTTTCATCGCCTGGAATAAAACGTGAACGTCACAGTGGTCAACAGAACACAGTTCTGTACATTTCAAATTGACAGGAATTTCAGGAGTTGGAGGCAAAAAGCAAATAACAAACTTTATTGGTTTGAAAGTATATAACGACAGAATTTGTTAGTTGAACTCTCCATTATGGTTGCCAACTGCCATACTGTTGTTCTACTGTGTTTTGTTTAATTATAGACTCAGTTTACAACGTATTTAAATACAGTGAAGTATTTAAATACAGTAGATCTGAAGCAACAACAAATAGTTAGGAGTGATGGTTTAATACCCACCAGAGCCTCCTCGGCTGTGGTGCACATGCACACCACAGAACATAGATTAATGTAATACCCACCAGGGCCTCCTCGACGGTGGCGTGCATGCACACCACAGAACATATATTAATGTAATACCCACCAGGGCCTCCTCGGCGGTGGCGCGCATGCACACCATGGGCGCGAGGCACTTGAAGACGAGGCTGCGCACCCAGCGCGGCGGGCGGCTGTCGTGCTGCCCCTTGAAGTACGTGTTGACGACGACGATAGACGTGCCCGTGCCGAACGCCAGCAGCACGATCGTAGCGCCGATAAAAATCTCTGCAAAACAAAGGATTAAGAAAGCACAATGCCAGCTGCAGAACTGCAGAAAGTGCAGCGTCACATAACGGACAGTCGGCAAAATTGATGTCTGAAATGGACGCATAAAGTTGATTTCATCTGGTCATGGTAATCCTGATCATTACGCGTATTAGCTCCTATTCATCTCATTAGGAATGTTCATGAGATATGCTTCCATTACACATGCTGAAACAACCTTGAAAGATCTTACACTTTCTTGAAATATGGTCCGTGTCACCTATTTCTGTGATTATTGTTGCCTGTACATCTGAATTTTGTTACCTAAATGATCAGATTGTTCAGTATTGTCATTTATACGGCTCATGGTATTATTTAGATATGATATCCCTGTAGCCGACAACATAACTATGACATTAATTGGGATAGATTAGATTATGGGATAAATTTTGTGAGGTATAAGGTGCATCAGTTGAACAATTGAGCAAAAGATTAATTAGGCACACCACGAGGTGCACTCATGCAAGACAATGTTGTAGCTCTGTGTAGTTTACACACTCTTGTTTCTATTATGACGGGTTCTTTGATTACCCCAGATATTTAGTGCTGATACTGCTGCACAAATTGTTTTATCCGTAGCCTGGTGTCTAGCGGTGTGGGTGGCAACATCCGTAACTGTGAAGTCTTATAATGGTGAGGTTAAGTTACACGTTTATATACGTCCGGTCCTTGCATTCATTGTCTTTTGCATAAAATTCCCAAGGATTAAGTGGCCTTCAGTCAGAAGAATCACCAAATTTTTAACTCTGAAATGTCTGTATTCAGCTTCTCGGCGCTTTTACGTTTGCCACGAGAAATCTGGAGATTTTCAGAATTCTTCTCACACGTACAAAGTGACGTTAAACGTGTAACTTGACCTCACTAACACTAGACCAGTAACACTGCGTGTAATGGACGTAGTGATGTTAAACATGTTACTTGACCTTACTAACACTAAACCAGTAACACTGTGTGTAATGGACGTAGTGATGTTAAACATGTAACTTGACCTCACTAACACTTAACCAGTAACACTGCATATAATGGACATAGTGATGTTAAACATGTAAATTGACCTCACTAACACTAAACCAGTAACACTGGGTGTAATGGATGGAGTAATGTTAAATGTGTAACTTGACCTCACTAACACTAAACCAGTAACACTGTGTGTAATGGACATAGTGATGTTAAATGTATAACTTGACCTCACTAACACTAAACCAGTAACACTGGGTGAAATGGATGTAGTAATGTTAAATGTGTAACTTGACCTCACTAACACTAAAACCAGTAACACTGCATATAATGGATGTAACGATGTTAAACTCTAACTTGACCTCACTAACACTAAACCAGTAACACTGGGTGTAATGGATGTAGTAATGTTAAACGTAACTTGACCTCACTAACACTAAACCAGTAACTCTGGGTGTAATGGACATAGTGATGTTAAACATGTAACTTTACCTCACTAACACTAAACCAGTAACAATGCATGTAATGGAGGTAGTGACGTTAAACATGTTACTTGACCTCACTAACACTAAACCAGTAACACTGGGTGTAATGGATGTAGTGACATTAAATGTGTAACATGACCTCACTAACACTAAACCAATAACACTGTGTGTAATGGACATAGTGATGTTAAATGTCTTACTTGACCTCACTAACACTAAACCAGTAACATTGCATATAATGGGATGTAGTGATGTTAAACATGTAACTTGACCTCACTAAAACTAAACCAGTAACACTGGGCGTAATGGACGTAGTGACCTTAAACGTGTAACTTGACCTTACTAACACTAAACCAGTAACACTGGATGTAATGGACGTATTGACGTTAAACATGTTACTTGACCTCACTAACACTAAACCAGTAACACTGCGTGTAATGGAGGTAGTGACGTTAAACATGTAACTTGACCTCACTAACACTAAACCAGTAACACCGGGTGTAATGGACGTAATGAAATGTCTGCTCGTTCTGGACGTTATCAGGTTTGAGATCTGATTGGGTTTGGTGGCACTTATGTAAGATTGGATTGAATTCTAACGCTGAGAGGTTTATACAAATCCAATAGACACAATTCACTTTGTTGCAGTCTGATACTCTGTACCTCACTGTCTGAGTTATCCAGTATACAACTTTATCTAGAAATGAAATATTTCCAATATGACTATTAGAATACAACAACTAAAACTCCTCTTAAAGCGTGAGTTTCTGGCTTCTTTCAGCTACATTATCGAGAAAAGTTTTTGGTTATGACAAACACAACGTTATTTTAAATTAATTTTAACTTATCTGACGTTTCATAGGATCAAATGTTTGTCAGTTACAATAACACATCAAGGACACAGCTTTGAATTCTTTAGTTCTTTTGCCCTGTATTTTATTTGTTTCCAAAATAATAGGAATCTCATGAGCTGATTACCTTGGTGAAGAATGTCATTTGGTATGGAAACGGTAAATATTGCCCATACACGCAAAATAAGTTTACAGCATTTATGTTCATGAAAATGAGCTGTTAAATTTAAGTTTTACCATCCTGGCACTTTGGACAGTATTATGAAAGTTGAATTGTGCAGAGAAGTTTTCTGTCTGTAACTCTGTGAGGGAAGGTTCCTAGGAAGCTCAGAGACTCAACACAATAGGGAAGCCAAAAAGTTGCTCCATCAGGGCTGTTAGGTGGGAACTTTATATGGAGCTATTGAGAACTCCTAGCCACTGTAAAATTGCACTCTTTCCAGATCTCAGACAGCTATGTTGCTTCTGACAATATGAAACAGAAGAAAGGATTCTACCAGGGAAGGCAGAGGTTGAGAACCTTTAAAAGTCTGATAAAATATTTTATGATGGTTTCTATAAATGCAAAGTCCGTTTGTCAGGCAAGGCTCAAATGTAATATTTCTTTTTACATTTTTAGTTTCTACTGAATTAAAGTAAGTAGACTCTAGTTGTTCTTAGTTTTAGAATCCAAGTTTACTGCACGATGTGTGTGTTCCCTGTGCACTAGTTGTCTGTCGAATGAAATCAACAGATTATGTGATTTTCCGCTTAAAAGCTGAAAACGAGGGTCACCGCCCTTTGCACTTTTCTAAGCCAAAATGTAGCACCGCAAAATGGTCCATGAGGTGGCTTTCGATCCTTCTATTAAATTAATTAAGCAAGTTAGTAAGTAAATAAATACTCACCTAATTGTGGAACGACTTCTGAAGTAGATGGAATATTTTCCATAACGACAAGTAAAAACACAGTCATGGCAAGTAGTAGTGTGACGGCTAGAGACACCTTCTCTCCGGACTCCGGGGGCAGGCAGAACACCAGCCCTGAAACAGCAACAGTACAAAACAGTGTCAGTAAGTAAAGCAGAACCCCAGCCCTGAAACAGTAACAGTAAAAAACAGCGTCAGTAAGTAAAGCAGAACCGCAGCCCTGAAACAGTACAAAACAGTATAATATACAGGTAGAACACCAGCCCTGAAACAGTACAAAACAATATGATATACAGGTAGAACATCAGCCCTGAAACAGTACAAAACAGTATGATATACAGGTAGAACACCAGCCCTGAAACAGTAAAAAACAGTGTTAGTATATCATGTGACCCTCAGAATCACTGCACACAAGCAACCGAGAACCACCCTGGCTTTTAAACCCATGGGAGGATCACACCAAAGTCCACAATAGGGACAGTCAGCGGCCCCAAGTTGAAATGGACAGCGGTCCAACCAAAATTTGGAAACAAAAAATAATAATAATAATTGAGAACAAATCAGTGGAATGCATTTGTATGTTTATTCAGGGAAGGGAGCCTAAGGGTGAGGAGGACAACCATAGTCCGGAAGGCATAATGGATACACACTGTGGCTACGAATAAAATCTGAGAGCAAAACTTTGTGAATGTTTAAATTGATAGAAATGTAACCATAACACTGTATCCATTTTATTGAATTAAGTTCAAGGGTCTGTGCCCTCAGGAGTGATGTTCTTCATGTGGCAAACAATACCAGTCAGGACCCGTGTGTCTCAACTCAAACAAGGCGAGATGGTACTGAATGCAAGGTCAGAAGGTAAGCTGATGTACACTGAAGGAGTGGAGGAGTGAGAAGTACTGAATGCAGGGTCAGGAGGTAAGCTGATAGACACTGAGGAGTGGAGGAGTGAGAAGTACTGAATGCAAGGTCAGAAGGTAAGCTGATGGACACTGAGGGAGTGGAGGAGTGAGAAGTACTGAATGCAGGGTCAGAAGGTAAGCTGATGGACACTGAGGAGTGGAGGAGTGAGTCAACACAGGAAGAGATAGACAGAAGGTACAGAGTAGAGCTGGGACGAATGGATGATTTACTAGTCGAATAGTCGGGTGAAGATTCAACCCAACAAGGCGACTAGTCATCCATTCCTTTCTGACTTTATGAAATGCGTGAATTCAGCTTATGAAATTACTAGTATTTTGAAACAATAATTCTTCTCTTCTCTGCTTTTTTTGAATGTTTCCAAACTGATAGGAATTTCAGCCGCTGTTAATGTAACAAAAGTTTGCCGAAATAGCTTTCAATTGTGAACAGACAGTATTTTAAGTGAAAGCAGGAAAATTTTGAGAAAATTCTTTAAAGCGCCATTGTTACTCACCTGTGAAGATAACTCCATTGAATTGAATTGAAAACAAACTTTACCAATTTTGTTCCTATTTGGCACGTATTCAGGGTGTGCATTTGGATGTGACTCGTGAAAGACTTAAGAAAAGGTTTTTATTTGAATTGTTACCCCTCTGAAACACCCCACAAAGAACTTCTGATACGAACTGGCCTTCCGAGCTCTAATACAGAGTGTTATTCAAGTGGACAACAGTGACTCTGTTCCCCTCGTCCCTTCACGAACACGTGGCTGTGAATACATCGTGTCAAATGGGCTTTTACGATGTTTGACTTGACGAAAAAACCGTCGTTGCTGTTAAAAAGAATGTTTGAAGGCGAGGAGGAGAGGATTCCATCATGCAGCGCAAGTTTGCCACAGTGTTATTTTGTGAACTAAACCTGACATCGCTTCTCAACGACCCGAAATATAGTGATGTGACGGGGAAAGTTTTTTTCTAATTTATTTAGAGTATGATATAAGCTCAATGATTTTATTAAAATGTTGGCAAGAGTTATTTCAAAACCTTTGTAGTCACCATTTCAATTTGGAAATCTTTTGCTGAAGAAAGAATTTCAAGCATTACGATTGTCAGGAACAACGCATGTTCTTCTTCTTAATTTGATAACACTAAAATGCCCTAGTCTAGGTTTTTCTTATTAATTTTGTTTACCTAGTCTACCAAATCTACCTAATTTACCAACATTTCCAGACATGTTAATTGACTTCCTTTATTAGTAGCCTTTGCATTTGAATAACAATCAATTTAAATGTAAGGTTCTTGGTATTTTTTGGCACTGAATTTAGTCTTAAACAATATTCCATCATTGAACTGAAATTAGTATTAAGCTGAACAAAAAATTGTCTTGAGACAAAAATCAGTTTAAAATGGAACAATTCTTGTGTCTGGAAAGTCTGTAAATTTGGTAGAGATTGAAATAAGAAAAACCTTCAATGAAGCAGAAAAATGCTCATGATTATTTTTGTTCGAGAATTAGAGGAACATTTTTATGGTTTTAAGCAAAATGTTGCATGCAATTCAGATAAGTCTTACCTCCTATCATTATAAGCAGCCTGCACTAGGTTTTAGAGTACCTACCTCCTATCATTATAAGCAGCATGCAGGGGAAGATTAGGTTGTACATGTAGAAGAGGGGTCGTCTCTCCATTACTAGGGTACAGGTGACGTCAGGGTAGGGCGCCTTGCAGCACGAGTAGTACACCTCGTTGCGCTCACACGGCGCCGCCAACACCTGCAACACACACGCACGAATTAAACCTCTCTCCTCTCTCCTCTTAGTTTTTGAGACAAAAGTATCACCTTGAATATCACCGTGAACAGTTTATCATATCACAATATGTCCCCACGTTATTCTATTAACTGGCAAATAAACACGGGCTTAAACTCCATTATTCCATTTTCCAGGCTGGTAAAATGCAGATGTTTTTAGGTAATGTTATGCAGGATGTGGGGATGAGGGTGGAGGGTTGGG
This sequence comes from Haplosyllis anthogorgicola, assembly GCA_038406195.1. Classification (NCBI taxonomy): domain Eukaryota; kingdom Metazoa; phylum Annelida; class Polychaeta; order Phyllodocida; family Syllidae; genus Haplosyllis; species Haplosyllis anthogorgicola. The sequence continues at coordinate 2,414 of JBCAUI010425063.1, read as the reverse complement.
GTAGAAGGGTGGGGGAGGTGATGCATAGTTTGTAACTCTAGACTTCTTTTTCATTCCATTTCTCCCAAATTTTGGAAGAAAGCGTCCCTGAAGGTGGGAAACTGCTTTTTACTTTGGTGTTACCATTTGAAAAATATGGAATAGAACAATAGAAAATCACGCTGTGTTTGTGCTTTCGACAACAACATAATCTGATGCTAATATTAGAATAGAATGGGAAGAAAAATACCAATTCACCCCTTTTATTTTCCAGAAAACCTTGAACAGAAAACACTTCGGTCAGAAACGTACATTTATGTATTTCTATTTGTTAGCACAAGTTTGTGTGTTAGTGGGAGATACTATTACAGGGTGTCGGGCGTCAAAAATCAGAATGACACAAGGTTTTATATCAATTCATAATGCCAACCGGAAATCCCATATGTACAATGTTAAAATCACAAACGAACGTAATTATAATTCTTGTAAACTGATGGACCAAATATTCCCAACACAAAATTGAGAAGAGAAGCTACACACCAAATTTGTGATTGATTCGTCTGGTCTGTTGTAAATATTTTGCAGATAGGTCCATCACGTCTTGAGATTGAGTTATATTTCGACAGCAGAATTCCACGATGTGTCTTTCATTCAAACTGAAGTGTCCACTGTTTCCAAAATGAAAAGCCGTGAAAAGACACGTCATCCTGTGAAAGTGTTTGATTTTAACACTGTGTCACTAGAACCTTGGGTTGCGCTGATAACACCCTTGTCAGAGAATGAAATTACCAGCAGTTTTGGAAAAATGGTAATTTAAAGCACAGCGTGAAATTCTTTTGTTCCCTCTTAGTTTCCAAGTTCATAGAAATTTCATTAGCTGGTCTTTATAAATGGAATTTAAGGCATGTCCCTTGTGTTTGTTTTGCTTCCAGGACAGGGCCCTTACACAAGTGTCATTATGAGTTCTAGGACAAGGTCCACGTGTCATAATGGATTCGACGTCCCACACCGTACAAACCCACCTCCCACTCTCCGTTGGACACAAAATTATCAAGTATGATGCCCGTACTGTAGGACTTCACGTTGATACTGTGTCCGTCATACGTCCAGGAGCCCAGCTTTAACTCACAGCTCTGTACGTCATAAGGATACATCCCTGCAACAAGACGAGGAGGCCACGCATTACTCGTCGCGCTAAACTTCTCGGCCTTCAAGGTCATGGTCGAGGTCAAGGTCACAGGCCAGCCGACTATTCACTGAACACTTGAAAATCATGCATCTTTTTCCAAAATGGTATTGGTTTGGTGACATTTGATCAGACATGTTGAAAGAAGTTTAGTGTTGGCTACGATGCTTTCTGGTGGACTAAGATCCATTTTCCGGGGCCAGTGGTACCCCCGTTTCGGATCCTGTCCAGGGTTTTCAAAGTCAGGGTAGATCTGACTTTGCAAGCCTACATACTTGCTCAGTGTGCTCAGAAATGTTATCCAACCGACCTGTGCAAACCCACCTGCCCTTGAAGACTTCCTGACAGACAAACAGACGCAAAACTCACCCGCCATTCACCGTTTGGACTTAAATTGTCCAGAATAATGTGGTCAGCAAAAGACGTCACGTTTATTTCGTCACCGTTGTACGTCCAACTCCCAAATTTCATGTGACAACGTTGTTCGTCAAAAGGGTAACTTGCTACAAGAGTCAAACACCAAAGATCAGAGGCAGAAGCGAAGGGTGCAGAGCATGCATCTCAGTGATCCCCGTCTCAGAACATCTCAGGAATTCCTATTCTGGACTACAAAGTTTTATCTGACTTTTGGAATGGTTCTATCCCATGAAATTTTGATAGTAAGTGGTCTTAACCCTAAGAAACTAAAGAGAACCAATTGCAGACTTTCTTTTTAACACAACTAACCGATTGGTTCCATCGGCTCGCTCAGGCCTTTTCAGAAATGATTCATATGGTGAGTCACGATGGAGCCTTGTAGTTGGCTTGCAAGGTGAAGTTAACTAGGATATCTTGTAATGATCAAAATAAGAACCAAATACAAGCAAAAAGTTATTTTGTCAGAACGTCGTAATGACGTAATGACGTCAGAAACAATATGTTAATTTGATAGACAGCAATTGAGCAATTACAATTTCGTCAGCAATTTGGTAACGTTTGAGAAAAATGTTCAACATGGTGCTTCGACGACCTGGGCTGCATCATCATATTTATCTAATTTTATTTGATAATTATATAATTTTAGATCTTTATATTCAGCCCGCTAAATGGTCTTCTTTCTATCTCCATGTTAAAAGCCGCGGGCATTGAATGCATCAATGCCATCTGTAATTAAAGTTATTAAAGGTCAATTTAATTAGACATTGTCTCCATCTGCATTATACCCTTACACATGTACATGCTGTGTATGGAGACCCTTAAAGAGCACACT
>JBCAUI010424952.1:0-14150 GCA_038406195.1 Haplosyllis anthogorgicola | reverse complement strand
CCGAGATACAAACCAAACTGCCTGCAATCTTCGTCCGTGTGTCTAAGCCGGGTCCCTACGGGCCCGGCTTAAATATGGAACTAATCTGCAGGTGATGCAGTGAGAAGTGGTAAATTGGTAAATTTTGAAGCAGCCCTAACAGTGGCAGACTGTCTGAGGTCAACGGCATAAAACTACCGCTGCACTTGTCCTGATCTGTACGATTTACCAACAGTTGAAGATTTGCCCTTGCAGGCCTCCTGTTCCTTTCCTGCTGCTGCAGCTGCATCTTTTCTGTTCTTGTTGTCTATTCATGCAGCACCGCAATGTAACCGCCTACTACTGGTCTTACCCCATCACAGACAAAAAAGTGAAGAAGCTGGGGTAACGAAAACAAACATTATTTTTCAACTACAGTTGTAGGATTTTTGCCACATTTACTCGCGCATCCACATTATGAAAAAGGATTGGCATTAAACTTGTCTTGTGGTTGTAACACTAAATACGCAGCATTGCAGACATACATTTATTTACGCATATAAAAGTATTACATTTGCTGAAATAGCTGTACCGCAATTGTTAGTGTTGTTGGGTTATACGTAATTATCCTTTGTCTCTTTATTTGTTACACAGCCAAAGATCATGCTAATTAACTGTGTCACATTAATGCTACTCTAGACTGTGTTGATTTAAAATGCAAATGGTTAAAGTATTATTAGGACTAATTGCCAAACTAAAATGTCTAGTGAAGCTCAAGTAAGCAAGTACAGCTCTACCTGTAGAAATAAATATTCCTGACCACACCAGGTGATGCCTGCTGTACAAAAATAAAAACTCGAGACATTGTCTCTATTTTTTATCAAACCTCCCCAGATATCGTTGATACTCCTCCATCAATTTGGCAGAACTAAGATAAACTCGCACCGGAAAAAAACTGAGAAAAGCCAGCGTTCTGCATATTTTCCCATGGTACCCGAATTTCATATTTATTGCCATGTATTGGTTAGTTTTGCCATGTAAATGGGCTGATTTTGCCAAGACGGTGGCTGCTTTGCCATCTTTGCTCGAGGTACTCAAGAGATATCTGACAGAATCATGAATCAGAAACACATAGACAAGAGATATGTCATATCTACACATGTGCTCTCGTGCATTTCACTGGGATGGATCTGTAGACTCCAGGGGTGCTCAAAAAGCTAAATTTCTCATCTTAATGACATTTGGGATAATTAGGCAGTGTACTTAAAATGGAAATGCCATGTTACGAATGCTTTCGCACAACATACCATTTCATGTATTTTAAATTTGTTTATGTTTTCTATTTGTAGGTAAGTTGCAGCTTCGAGTACCTACGTTCATAGTTGTAAACAGTCGATAAGTATACTCATAAAGTAGTTTAAACTTAAGATAATGAATACTGAAAAGAGTTTGTCCCAAGCTTAGAAACCGAACAAGATCGTATTCTCTGATAATCACGTCAGATACTCATATACTTGGAAAGTCCCCTCGGATCCACCCCTGATAATCTAATAAAACAAACAATGTAGATCTGTATATTTCTCATATTTGTATTTAGACAGTATTCTCTTCACCATACAATGATATACATTTGCCCAGAGAGGATTGTAGCTTTAAAATATAGCTTGGGCATATAGTAAGAACCCAGAAATAGGTTAGTTATTGATATATAAGATAGGTAGTCACCCTAGGGGTATGCACATGAGGTATATCAGTATCATTGTACAGGACAGGTAGGTGGGTATAAGATAATCGTTATAATAAGACAAGATTATTGCCTTAAACATGACCTACTTAGAACCATTAGATGTGTATTGGAAAGTAAAATGATCCCAATTGCCGAAGACATCTATCTTTTCACCTTATTCAGTACGAGAAGAAAAGATTACAGGTCCTGAGCATGTTACTGTACCTGTGAATATCTTTTTCACTGAGAATAGCGACTTTGTGTGTGTTGTTTTATCATTTATTTGTGAAATTATAAAAGTCTTATGTTTTATAAAATTACGAAAATAGATGGTGAATTTGACGAAACCATAGATCTGACATTGTTGGATACATTTCCACCAAGTGAATGAAATTTTTTTGCAAGATTTCACAGAAAAGTGACAAATTTAAGTACATTCCTAAGTCTCAAGTACTCATTTTACCCCTACTTAAACTTTAGACAAAAGACGAGTGCCTTATCTCCCAACAATAGCAATTGATAGTCCATGTATCCCAACATGTATAATAGCGCGAGACATTATCTTGGTGAGAATACCTTGGTACCACCAGTTAGTGGCTGGAGAATTTGGCACACACAAGTCTATGAAGTCGAATCAACGATAGGATGTTGAATTTTTTTAAAATCATTGAAGATGTCTTAAGTTAAACCCGAATGTTAAAACACTTTTATATAATACTCTATTGAAACATTACAGTAAACGATAAAATGTGTATACATGCCCCGAAATTAAATTGAAATAGATCGAAGTATATTGAGGTACCTAGAAATGTTTGAAAACATGCAAGAGTCAACCTGGCAGAGCACCACATCAGTCGTGTAAATAAATTTGTAAGCGGCAAACATGTCTCTTATTTTTGATAATCAGATTTTCCATGATCTGAAAAATGTATATATGTTGCATTTACTTTGAGAAAATGTTAACCTTTACTGAAACATTTAAACCTGTTGCACTTGAATGTATCCCATCCCCACTGAATTAGTCTTAGGTATCAGTTTTGGCAAAGTCTCTACCAGTACTAGGATTTCTCTCGTGGGCCCCAAAATTGATAATTTCTGAAAGCATGTTTAGACAGAAAACTAGATATTTTGTAGTAAACAGGCAATTAGGAACGTAAATATGAGGCCAATTTCCGTCTACGTGGGGAGGAACAGAACACTCTGAATTTGTGACAAATTCTTCATTATTAACAGATGCTATGCAATAACATTGTTTAGATTCACATACAAAGTAACATGTTATGACTTTGTTGTATACTTTGAAGGTGACATTAATTGGATTTGTACTCGAGTTTACCCAGGTAATATGAGTAACACCTTGACTTTACTGAACTACGTAGTCCTACACAGATTCATTCAGAAAATAAAGAAAAACTAAATGTTTCCAGTGGATGTGCATTCGTAAAAAGATATTTAATTAGGCTTGTAGAAGAAGCTCACTTCATACCTTGATTGATGGAATCTGACGATGGTATATCTATCTTTGTAGGCTAATGTAAAAGAACATTTCGAGACTGATGAAATGTTACTGGAGTCTAGTAGTATATCAGCAATTTTTTCTTTGCATTCGAGTAAATCAAATATGACAGCCCTCGCACCAATGTAGCACTGGGGTATTCCCAACAAGGTACCAAGAGCAGGTTTTTTCTTGATTGTAATTTTCGCAGATGTTAGATCTAACCAGTTATTTATATCTAGTGAAGAAGACCATAATGAAGTAAAATACACTTTTACTTTGACATTAACCAATAGAATGAGAAACAAAGGGAAAGGTCCCCAAAAGATGCGACCTATGAAATTGAACTGACGCAAATTGTTTGCAAGAATGTATTTTTCACCTGAGAAATATATAATTTATGTTATAGCCGGAGTTAGACATTCAGAAATAGTTATGTGGGAGTAGGGGGCATCCCAAGGTAAATCCACAGGGGTGTAATTAGATGATCAACTACAATGTACAAGACAGAAATGCATCCAGATTGATCCAGATGGTCAAACTAACATTCCAGGACACGTGGCTGTTTGTCTGTTTGCTTAAATATACAAACAGGTGGGTGTTGATATTAAAAGCAGCAACGCCAGACGAAATTGAACACTGCTTTCCTGTTTTGCAATACATTCTATCACAAGAGTTTAGTATCCTTTCTAAACGGATTAGAAATCCACTCTTTTTCCGTGGATCTGATTAAGATACCAGCTGCTGACTTTAGCATATCGTGATGCATATCCATGATGAAAAGCTGTGTTTTATAAATATTGTCATTTCCACCGAACATATTTATCAGAACAGCATATAGGTGGATTTGTTTAATATTATCATCAACCAAAAAGAGCTTCCCAAGGCTATTGTTAATACCTGACTGAGATAATTATTCCAGATTTATTCTGGATTAATGTGACCTTATGGAGGGGGATTCAGTTAAGCTTCCTAGGGTTCCGTGTCTATGTGATGTCTGGGGATGTTAATCTCCCCAACTGATCTCCGCCAAAGGTCAAGTATTATGTGATAATAATCCCAACCTAACTTTCGTAGGCTGTGCAGAGTTTGATCCAGAAGCATTCGTCAGAAATCCCTTCGAATCCAGTGCAGTGTCCATGATCTGCCGAAGCACTGCTGAAGGCCTGGCTTGTCCCCCCATGAAGTAACGCTTGGTCTGATGAGCGCTCGGATTAGCAGGGCTAATCCCCCCGCGATTATCTTACCTCTGTGAGTGCGATATGCTGAGGAGAATGTTATTCAAAGAATATTGATGGATGGGCAGACAGATGTCCCAGGGATGAGATGTATAGAAGTTATCAACCTAATTTTGACATTCCTCACATTGGTGTGTCAAATACCTTGGTACTCAGACCCTTGGGTGTTGCAATGTACATAGCCTTTACTCGTCGCCACATTCAGGGGTTTTGCCTTTGATTCATAGACTATGTTCATGGCAGTGATAGACGAACTTAGACACCTTCTCCAATCCAGAAATTCACTTGTACTAATGGCAGGCAGCTTCATTTGTGAAATATCCTTGTGAGTAGATGTAAATACTGATCGGAGTCCCCTTCACACATAGATAAACTGTGCCATATGGATGAGTCCCACAGCGGTTTGATGATTGGCTTGAACTAATGAAGCTGGACCCTTTCAGCAACACGGCGTTCATCCATATATCACAATATTGAGTGATCGGACACTTTTTTTCATAAATGAAAGACAATTGAATGTACGTTTGTTGGTTGACAGAGATTAGAATACTGGTAGCACATTCAAACAAGAACTTGGTTACGTAATTATGATTACTGGTGGCTTATGGTAGAGAACTCCCATCTGTCCCATGTCGTATTTTATTGATGAGCTGTCTTGATTTCAGGGTACAGGTAAAAAAATTTTTTATCGCTGATAGGTTAGATGATTGGTCATTTGTACATCTGGTTTTCGCAGCACTGACCCACATTGGCATTGCTGCTGTACGTAATTATCCCAGTTGATTTGGCTCCCACATTCAATTTCCCAGAGGGGGTGGGGCCCACTTAGGCTTGCATTTATGATCGATGGAAAAGTATTGGGTTTGTTGCGAACAACTTTATTAAGACTAGCATTGCACCGCATTGATAAATAAATACAGAAATCCTCACATTGTGGGCATTGTTCGTTGGAAATAATTCGGTAAATGAATGTCATGTTGACTAAGTAATACAGTAAACATTTTTCTTACTCAGAAACTGTTGATTTGATCTGGAAATTTTAGTATGATTCCAGCACGACGGGAAGATATTATTCTATCAACGGCTATCAATAACAAAACTAACAGGGGATTGTGTATAAATTTTCTTAGCTATGTCTGTGGCTTCTGTATGAGATTTCAGTAGCAGTGGGTGATCTATAACTTCAACGAAAGGGGAGGATTTGCAAAACTAGTGATGAGTCTGGGTGGAACTTTACGGGCCAACTAAATTTGTTTACCGTCAACAAGACTCTAGCTTTTTATGCAACAAAATAATTCTTCATAAAGATCTATTCTGTTGATGTTTTATGAAATAGACTTAAAATAGTAAGCGGCAGATGCCCTGTACTTCACAATCACATATCAATCAGCAGGCCCACCTCCACACCCTTCTGCGAAGACACTGGGACATTATGGGCAATTATTGGTACCTACTTGTGAACAACCGTGACGCATAAGTCACCATAGAGTTGGAAAGTAATGAGGTCTGGTGAAACTTTACTTTGTTCGAAACAAAAAAGACTAAGATCATCATAATGCCAGACTGACCTTTATGAAAAACTTTGCTCAAAGTCCATCCAAGAGATATTCTTTGAAGTGTCACACAGTGGTCTTTTGACAGGGATAGTCCAAGGGCTCTTATGTGAAGTAACCTCGGACATATACAAAGGTTAATTCGTAAAAGAGAACTTAGTCAAGAACCTGTAGCTAAGTACAAATGACAGCTTTGGACTTGGAGCTGTCAAACACAGCTTATCTTAGAAATGAATCTTTTGCGGTTTGGGGTCATTTAGAATGTGACAAGCATGATACACTGTGGTTGACAGGATAGGCAGTAAACGTTTGCACAGGAAAAGACCCTAATTAAATTAAATGGTTTGTTTCAGTTGTCTCTGGGGCGTGTGTACTGAAATTTATAGGAACCTTTTTGTGTACTACCGAAGGCTGTTTAGAGGCCTTTTTCACCATCTCGTTAAACTGATGGGAATATGATTCATTAAAATTCAACTTTTTGTAATAGCTAATACAGATCATGTGCTCTTGTTTATTTTAGAGCCCGTTGCTTTTGTCAGTAAAATGTTTACACGTAATTGATTGAATACCGAAAGTGTATTTAATATTTCATAAAATTTAAACGATTTCTTTTGAAGCTGTCAAACCTAACTCAATCAAGCACGAACATTTTTTCATGTGAAATGGATTTTTTATTTCATCATATTTTACACTGTATACACTCTTAACACGATGCAAACAAACATAAAAATAAGAAAATCAGAGACATAAACTCACGCCATATGTCGGCTGCTTTCGCCTTAGGTACAAGAGATTTCCTTTTCCGCAATTCAATTTAAAAATAGCTCTTAGATCAGCCAAAAAGGCAGAAAAATCTTGACCTTTTACAAGAAGTTAAATTGACGAAAGGCAGACTTTCCCACAGTTTCTTTCACTCAAGAAATCATTTCATCCCCGAACCTTGAGAAAAAATTGACAGAGATTTGTGAAAAAGAGAGGCTTACAACTGGCCACTTGAGGGTTTTTGTATCCTTTGTATAGAAGTGTTGTATATCACTATGTACGGTGATGAAGTTGGTAAATAAAGACAGGCAGTGGAGGTTTGTAACGAATAAACCCTGGCAAATATTGGCCGAGTCTGATTTTTCCTATGGTTTTGTGTGGTTGCAACTGTGAAGCCTCAGAAAAAATGTCAAACACTACCGATTGTCTGTTATTGACTTGAGCCAGAAATATTCATAAATAGCCTCTTCTGTAATATAGGTAAGCATATTTGTTATGTTTACACGACATACAAGTGAAGAAAGACGAGAAATGGCAAGTATGCTTGTAAGACCTGCGATTGAATTTCACAAATTTATCATATTGCACAATAGCGTCAAATGGGAACTTGTTAAAATCGTTCCTACTGGGAGTAAATGACTAGAGGCCTCATTGTCCATAAGTAAAGAAACCTACGGGTAAAAAGCCAGGAAAAGTAAGTAAACCGTTTTCATTGAGACCATTTGTGTACAAAAACTTAACATTACCTGAATGCATTGCTTTGAACCCGTCTATTTGCCATAGATGGAAACATAGCGAGATATCAAACATGCGTGTCATGAACAAGCTGGTAATATTTTTAGGGAACACAGCGGTCTTTATACATTGCCTGTAAAGAGGTTAAGTCTCAAATTTCAACTTGAAATCTGAGCATTTAATTTTTCTTGTTCCCTACGAATAACAATGAAAAGTTGTATCAGTATTCTATGTAGTAACAATGAGAGAAGATGGCCAGGTGTACATGCAATGCATTTGCCTTTTCTACTTACACTGATCACTTAGACTATATATTATTGTATTCTCCTGTTTTCATAATCACATGACACTTTCGGCAATTTTCATCCTCATTGTACTTTGCATCTTACATGAAGATTACGTAATTATAGGAAGTTCTTTTAGTGAATAATAGCTTAGCAAACAGTGTAAAAACACTGCTAAATTTTAGAGCATACTTCTAATGTATCTCACCTTAGAAAAGTACATGTACAACCAGGAATGTAAAGTTGCTTGCACAATAGCAGATCAAACAGGGAAAGTTTTAATTAAAGAGGAGAAAATTGTCAGATTTGACATGTTTCACAAACAAGGTCTGTGCTTCACATCGTCGTCCTGTCAAAGGCTTCGAACCACAATATCAAAATAATTGTGTGGGCCCTGAGAATTATTGTAATGTTGTTTTCAATAAAAAAAAATTGTGCGTTTGTTCTACTTACCATTAGTGAGAGTGTATTGCTATGTTCGCATTTTCTGGGTGATTAAAGAGGAAAATAACCTAAAGCGATAGAAAATGTTCAAATTTGCTTAAATTGTACCTATCAGTGTGGAAATATAATATGCAGACACTGGATTTTATTGGTGCTTGATTTCATTCTGGTGTATCAATATTGGCTTTTATTGACTTTTGATTTAATTTCCTACAGGCAAGGTTCATTTCCCTTCTGGCCTGTTATGTATCTAGGTCAAAAACTGCAGTCAGTCCTGAACTGCAGAATTGTCAATCTCCTTTTGAAAGTCAACAGAGAAGCTTTCTTGTCTACAAATGTAAATAGATTGGCGAATAAGGCTTGAATTAATTCAACCAATTTATTCCTGCACAGTAGAAAAAATAAATCGAAGTGAATCCTTGTGGCAAAATCACTGACAGTTCTGCTGATATTATAATTCCCCCTGTAAGACGAAGACAACACCATGTCTACAAATAAAGATGCAAGCAGCTTTCGGGATTTTATCTCAAGATCTGCTCAGGTTGACATCTTTAGCCTACCTTACAACATATGTGTAAGCCCTCTCGACGCACTCTTTCGCCATTGATCAAGTCTAAGCCTTTACAGGGAAATGTCTTTTCATCTTCCACTTGATCACAACACAGCATGCAATTCCCTAGGTTTAGGAGTACTAGAACTCGTTGTCAAATCAACCAGATTTTTGGCTTATTTGGCATAATTGCCAAAGAGCCTATAGAATCATGAATTATCCATCATTGTTGTCATTGTCGTCATCATCATTGTCTGTGCACAGCTGCCCTAAGCACACCATTGGTCATAGAGACTTCATATGCACCTATGTCCTATCTCAGTGCCCAGTAAAAATTGTCGCTGTGACCATTATTCTCAAATTGGCAGCCATTTTTGTATTTTTCTTTGAACCTTTCTCCTGGACATGCAATTGATTATACAAACTTCATATTTGGCCACCTTATACATGTATATACCATCTTTAATTTCTGCAAATATAATAGTGATGCCACATATATTTGCAGTTTGGCAGCCATATTTGTGATTTTTCATGGGATTTGAATGTAGACACTTTTTTTGTATCCATGTGATATTTTGTAACCTATATGTTGTCTTAGTTTATGAAATTGCCAAATGAGCTCAGCTCCATCTGGACCTATTTTTCCTGTAGAAACCCTGCAGGAGGTTCCTGGTAATTGTCTCCATGGCAACTGACAAGGTTCTAATTGGGTTAATTAGGTGTGTCCATAGAAAACTCATCAGGAGGCTTATTTTTGTTAGGTAATGAGAAATGGAGTTAGCTATGATTGCTATTTTTCAAGGCATAGTTTTATAGTTGAGAAGCCATCATGTTCAGTTGATTTGGTTCGAGTTCCTGTGTTTCTGTCACGAACACAACTCATCCTTGATGCATCGATTGCAACTTTGATGCATTGTAAAAGGCTTATTTTGGATTTCAATGAAAAACAACTTTTGCGCCATTTTGAGCCGCCAAGGAAATCCAAAAACCAAGTACAGTGTGTCTTTCTGAATCCTGAAATTTGAGTCCAGAATATGATCATCTGGTTATGTCATTTTACACAACTGGATCCATTCTGTTGATTTGTGCAATCAGTCACTTACACACTTAACTAATGCATTGCGTGTCCCAATTGCCTTTATCTAGCAGCAAGAGTTCTTTTGTTTTCTTAAGTAAATTACTGGATCATTGGAGAGGTAAATATTGAGTACTGTGTAAGTGCTTGCTTCTGTCATGTTCTTTAACTTGAACAAGATACTAAGTGATTTCTTATCACTGAGGTTATGCAGGAGAGTGAACCATAATTAGATTTATATAACAAGGGCCATTGATGGATAGAAGCATGCTTGTTTACCCAAGTAAGTTGAAAGAAATGTCTAATGTTGTGATTTTCTAGTTGGTGGTACCAAATGGAATTGCTGGTCAGAATTTTATCATGTTTTCACTTGAGCTAATGTAGATTGGCGCTATCCATCATAGCTGATAAGTAGTGTTCTGGTCAGTCTTCATCTTGTACATGAAGAAAGATATCTTTACGAACGTAGATTTGTAGGGCTTGAGTTGAAACAAATGACTGGGCAGTCAGACGGGGAGACGGACAGACAGACAAACAGAAACATCGACAGACGACCGGACAAGCAAGCTGACTAGGGCATCGACGACTTTTAAAATCTTAAAATCTATTGGTACAAGCATCTACGTGAAATGAAGCTGTCCCAGATTGTTCGGTTGCTTTGAGGGTTGCAATACGATAGGTCCCACCAAATAATCGGCACCAAAACATACAGTAACCGTAGAAGCTGGAGATAGTTTGACCAATTGATGATCCACACTGGCTAATAAGTCACTGACTGACAGACATGTTTTAGCAATGTAGTCCAAGATTTGTGCGGATTTTATTTGTTTTCGCAGGCGCTGAGCACACATGCCAGTAAATATGCAGCTCGTGCATGAAACAAACACAAACAAACCATCTTAAACAGGTGATGAATGGATTGGAATGAAGGTTACAAAGGCCAAACACCACATTTCGTGCCATATTCCTTAGGGGGATTTGTTTAGGGTGGAGTGGTCAATAATATTATTCCAACCCATCCAGGGGGTGGTCATAATTCCATTGTCTATTGTTTTCTGTTGATAAATAATGTGTTTATTGTAAAAATGTATAGGATCGATCAACAGATGGTCATTCTTTGTGACAATGCCAATCTTCGGGATTAAAAACTTTCTCTCGGATTATTTGTTTCACATTTCACAATGTTGGGAATTCCGTAGCGCTGTTTACTTCTCTGATATTTTTATTGAGAAAAACCAGGGCAAAGAAAAAAAAAGAGAAAATTCTGTTAAACATTACACAAAGAGGCGTGTTAAGTTTACTTTTAAAAGGGATCTTGAGAGAGTACTTTATATAAAATGTAACTTTGATAGATAAAAAGAAGTACTCAAGATGGAAAGGAGCTCAAGTGTGGTCTTGTATATCCCAAGAAAAAGTGGACAAATATCATAGTATCTGGTTGTTTACTTTTCAAAACTGACAAACAAACATATTGTCAAGATTATTTGGGAATCTAATACAGCCCATACAGGTAGGCCTTTCAGTCGATAAATAGAGCCGAAGGGAAAAGAAAATCAAGGTATTATTCTTGTGTTTGCCTTTGAAAAATAGCCCTGCCTTACTTGAAACTGTGATATTCCGGCTTTGGCGATTGAGTTACATGAATGTGTGTGTTTAATCCTTTGTGAGAAGCCACGATTTCCAGTCAAAGTGTGCATTCGGTTCGTTTGAAGGTCTGAGATCTCACATCAAGGTCAGATGCCAAGGTCAAGGGTCACTTGCACATTGGTGATAAGTCCTGTACTATTAGACATGGATATTAGAGACACAACCACAACAACACATTTCGTCGCTTTCAAGATGGCAGACAGCAATCTGGATAATGTAGATATTTGATCTGGATTTCCACATTTCCCAGTCGTGACGGATTAGATGGTGTCTGTGCCACGATTGATTTGTCCGCTTCACAATTTCAAAATCTTCAAAATGTTAAGCTGAATGTTGTCACTTATTGGTTGTGACAATACACGGTATTAAATTCTTTTAATTTTGTATTGTAAACTTGTTCTTGAATCATTGTGTTGAAAACGTAATTGTCGTTTAACTGAAGTAATACTATTACATGAATGTTGAAATTTTTTCCTGTACATGTTATCTTGAGAGACGTAATTGATATGCAGCTAATAAAAAACTCATTTTGACTGTCAGTTTCATGCGACATATTGACATTGTCATTGTGGATCTATTCGGACAGCTAAAGCCGAACTTCTGAATTATGATGTCAGCTTCTATAATTTTCCGGTTTACATGGCCCGCGTGACCCTGCATCAGAAGCGAATTAACCTTCTACCTCCAAACATGTACAGCTTCTATTTACCACACTGCCTTATTATTCAAGCATTGATTGTCCTCATATAAGCAAAATGACGGTTCCGCCTTTGATGAGATTTTTATTGGGAGACTGCTTCCTTTGGGCAAATCTTGGCTTAAACATGCTTTACACATATAGATTTTCCAGATTTCTTATGATGCATGATGCCTTATTCCCTGAACAATTGTCCATAAAGATTGCATTTATATCTTCCTCTAAAGCTGCTCTTGGGCGAAATGAAACATTTCCATCAGTTTCTCCGAGCTTGACAAAACATCATTTCCCAAATTCCTTCAATTGAATTGTTATTTATATCTATTTATTCTCTTCTATCTGTAGGTAAGTATCCAGATACTCAAACACAGTTATACTGAGACTCGTGGTAAGGTACAATATAAATATTGGATGGGGGTAGAGTAAGGTGGGAAGGTATAGTATTATAACTTTACTTTGACAACATGCAGTCTGAAGATTCTAAAGTTGGTTATTATGAAGGGAAGTCAATATTTAAAAGTCACCAAATCTGTAAAAGCAAAATCATACTATGTCGGTTAATTTTGTTGCACATCTTTCGAACCGGTTTTCGTTACTTGATTTCTTCAAGGGAGGCTGATCGGTCCCTGTATATAAATATCGAATTTTACTTGACGCCAGTCATTTTGCCGAGTACTTGGCCTGTGCACTAGTGTATATATTATAATTCGGTTCATTCCCATAGAATACACAGTTTTAGCGCAACACCCCCTAAGTTAACCCAATTTTTGTTTGTATCAATTGGCATATCATTCGTCCTTTGTTGAGATATTTCTGTGGGCCAACCACTTGAAAATGAAATGTATCACAGATTACACAAGAGCCATTATATCATTTTCAACTTTTAGGAAGAGGTTCAAAACTCTTGACAAGTGAACTTTTCAATGCTTTTCTCATGTTTATTGGGACAGGAAAGTGCGGTTTTTGTGAAGGATTTGATTGAGACTTGGCACATGTACTAAATGCACTTAACCAGTCATATTATGTAATAGCCCACAGTAAGCTGCCAAGGAAGAAAAGTAACAGTTGAAGCATTGTCATTCGGGGCGTACACTAAACCGTTTGATTATTAATTTCTCCGAAAAGAAAGGTCTAAGTAAGGAACTTGAATGCATTCCAATTGCAATGATGCAACCAGCTTTGTGTGGGGTAGGCCAATTGTTTTCCGTAAAAAAGTTACCATATGGATTTATACAAGTGAATTGATGGGATCAATGATGGCGACGTGTGATTTGGGGTCCTTTTGTTGTTTTTACACTGACCAGATGCCCTTCTGCAATATCTAGAGTTACAGTAAGAAAAAGCCTTCTGCTGCATTCCTGCAGGATCCTATCCAGATCTTTGCATATAATCTATGATTGCGAACAGTTTAGATGCGGCCATCGAGCAATTTAAAGAACCTTTTAAATTTGTCCACAAGAAGAATGAATGATCTTGTTTTCATTTGGTAACATTTATTATCTGAGTAAACATCCCA
This sequence comes from Haplosyllis anthogorgicola, assembly GCA_038406195.1. Classification (NCBI taxonomy): domain Eukaryota; kingdom Metazoa; phylum Annelida; class Polychaeta; order Phyllodocida; family Syllidae; genus Haplosyllis; species Haplosyllis anthogorgicola. The sequence continues at coordinate 470 of JBCAUI010424952.1, read as the reverse complement.
TACAACAACTTCTTGATTAAGATAGATCTAAACTGATGATTGACAGTAAATCATTCACTAGGCTGCAACTGGAAATGCTAAAATTTCAGGATTGCTGAGAGAGCTGAAAGGGTTAGAGTCAGGTACCAATTCCAGAGTCCATTTACTTATCCCAGTGGATCTGCTGTAGTTTGTGTTTCCAGATTTAAGGTAACTCTCGTGAGATCCTTGTGGGATCTGGATTTCTCCGCAGATTTGTTTCCTGTGTTTAGTTTCGGGATTGTGGAACTTTTGCTTGTTTTGCGCAGATGGCTGTGATCTCAGATAGCGACAACCCATGTCTGGAATGCTTAAAATGTAGATTGTCAGATTCTAGAATAGAAACATTGAAGTGGGCAGTAATGTTTTTCTCATTGTCGTGAAGTGGCTTTTTATTTCAAATAGATGGTGACGGGTCATGTTCACAATTTGTATTGGAATAACATGAGGGA
>JBCAUI010424841.1:0-14150 GCA_038406195.1 Haplosyllis anthogorgicola | reverse complement strand
GAAGGGAAAGTAGGTTATGCTGTTGAAAAGAAGGGAGATAAAACTGAAAAGAAAAAGTTATTTTGCCCATTCTAGAAGGGACTAATAATTAGAGTAAGATACATGTACATGTGAAAAACATGAAAATACAAAGTTATTTCTCTGTTTGTATAATGAATGTTTATGAATTAATGAATAATAATGATAGTGAAATCCATGTGAATGTACAAATTTTCATCTTAAGAATTTGCTTCTAGTACACGTATATGTTGCTTAAAAACAAATAAATCAAAATAAAGTTCTGTGTATAAGAATTTCGGAATTCCTTTTTACTTTCAGAGTTCGAGTTATAAAAAGTCAAAACAGGCCTTCTGTTTGTAAGAGACTGTAACATGTGGGATGAATATACTGTAATTGCAAAAAGATAATTTTACACACATAGAAAGAGAAAGAGAACGGATTACAGCCGACTGCTGTAAATTCAGATAGTCCTGTAGGTCTATTTTCCTCTTTTGGCAGTTTTTGGCTCATTTGGCATAATTTGCAAAGAGCCTACAGAATCATGAATTTTCTGTCATTGTAGTCATTGTTGACATTGTTGGCATTGTCATTGGTGTGGTCTGTGCACAGCCACCCAGAGCACACAATTGAACATAGAGACTTCATATCTTACACACATATACTCCTATGTCCTATCTCAAAACCTAGCAAAAATTATGTTGCTGGGACCATTATGCTCAAATTGGCAGCCATATTTGCTTTTTTCTTTGAACCTTACTCCTGGACATGCAGTTGATGACTCAGACTTCATATTTGTTAGTCTTATGCATCTGTATACCCTCCTTATTTGCTGTAAACATATTGATCCTACCTATATTTCAAGTTTGGCAGCCATATTTGTGTTTTTCATGGGTCACTTATTTGGGATTCAGTCTAAGACATTTTATTTGTATCCATGTGATATTGTAACCTGTATTGCTTTAGTATTTTGATAATGCCAAATGAGCACAGGTCCATCTGGACTTATTTTTTCTTCCAGTTGAAATTATTCCAAGTTCTATTTTCTTGCTTTCTAAAATGCGCGACCTATCACGTATTTCCATATTAAAGCGTGCGATTTAGATGTTTTCTCTGTATGAAAAATTGCAATGAGAACCAAAATCACTAGTCAGGGGCTTGCAGGCCTACTTTATGAACACCTTTCCTATTTACGGCCACCTAATTCTACAACCCCAATGGGACACATCAAATCAAACCAAAATGTACGTTGCCAGTATTGAATAATGATGACCGAAAGATGTCAGTTTCAAAAAAAAGATCTGAAAAATAGAGTTGCCACAAAGGATTTTGGCAAGTGAAGCACAAATATAATTTCATATTGTGGGTGAATTACCACATGTGTCCATGCCATCGTTTTGATTCTACAAAAGCTTAGTGAAAGCCTACTTATCATTTACCAGTATCAGAGATAGTAGAGGGAAGTATTACATGTATCTGAAACAAGTTCAAATAATGGGGACAGCCACAATGCTAGGACCTAAGCAATGTTTTGTAAATAAGTAAGGAATAATTCATAGTAAACAAAATTGTGTTCAAAAGTTCAAATCATTGATACAAATTGTGGTAACGATCCGATATATTTATTTACAATTGTAAAATTTGGAATCACGGATGTAAATAATCTCAAGTGATTTGCGCCATCACTGGCACTCTAACGTACTCACGGAGTACGAAGAAGTCAGTTGCATTGATTGTTACATCCTGGAAATTTCATAAACATGCATAAGTATCGTGCCATCGTTTTGTTTCAAGTACTTGAACAGCATAACCTTATTTAAAAACCCAAAACTATTAGAAACCAAAAAATCGCAAGTTACAAATCAGTTCTGATGCGGGATTTTTAAAACAGTCACAAAACAGAACAAATGTTATCTAATTCAGAAATGTTAAGACCATGTAAGCAGGAGTACCCAGACAAATAAATTACCTTAAACCCAAATGTTCTTTAAATGTTTTTCCTGTGAAAAGACTACCTCGGAAAATATGTATTTATTATCATAGACATAAAGACGTATCATCTGGGGCTGGAAGTCATGTTAATGAGAGGCGCATTAATAATAGTGCGATTATATTATCATGTTAGAAAGACGAAAATGCTATCAATTTTTAAAGAATTATGTGCAGGCATGTAATTGTTTTTTTACTCAATTTTCAGTTCTCTTACAAACTATATAACTCTTAAATATAAATTTCACTGTACACATAATATAAATGTAATAGGTATTCACGTTATAACGCAGAAGTAAATTTATGCATGTGCAAGTGGCAAGTTTTGAGGAGTTCTATATGGTATTGTAATTCGTAAAATGTATGATATTTCTGTCAGTATGTGATAATAAAGGGCCAGTATTTTACAAAGGCCTATTTGTATGATACATGTGTCAGACATTGACTTGAATACATTTGTAAATGTACTAGTTATATATATGCTATGCTTAAAAGCAATAAAAAAGAAAATAAGTAAATTATGAAGTTGTTGTCTTTCTTTACAATTTTACCATGGTTATAAATATAGAAAGAGATATAGATATAGATATATATATTCGTGGTCAGTGTATGAAGTGGCCAAAACATTTTCAAGTTTTTAAACTGAAAAACGGTGATTCTACCACCCGTTTCCCCATTTTCTCATTTTCTAGGTTTTGAAATTGCAGAGAAAGTAGAAAATGGGAAAAACAAAGATTCGACAACCCACTTACTGTTTCATAAAAAAAATATTTCGTCTCAGAAAAAAAATTCGAAAAGTACATGAAAACTGTGAAATGGGACCTCAAGTGCATGTGTACTGAAATATTCAAAATATTAATCAAGCAAATTAATTTTGAAAACCTTAAATATTTATTGGAGGCCAGGTATTTTATTTGTTGAACAGATGTCAATGCTATCACAAACAGCAGTCCTAAAACTATCACAAATTTATCATTCATTGAAACCACATCACCATTTGGTATTAATGAGCGAATTTACTATAGTTTTTATTTTATTTTAAAGTTAATGATTACATGTTATGTATTAATGTATCAAATCGAGGTTTTATTCCTTAAGTGTTTATCAATTGTTTTTCTACTCAGTTTTTTGGAGTAATTATCAATTTTACTTCGAATTAAACGAGAACTATTTCCTTGCCCATGTGTCATCTGTAGAGTAGTTCCAAGGCACTACAACTAGAGACAAAGTGCAAAAATTCAGAAAATCGACATGAATTCCGATTGTTACAAATTGTGTGAGAAGCTGATTCCTTCAACATACGTTCAACAAGGTGTTCAAGCAAGACGTAGTCATGAGAATGCAGTGAGACACTTGCTGGAACAGGTAAAATCAGCAATCATGCAGATTGTGATAGTTCAAATAGCTCATCAGATGTCTATTAAATTACTTGTAGAAATTGGTGGCATGTAAAATACACCCTTATACCAGGGGCAGACAGCTGCGGATCTGGGGGGGGGGTTTAGGGGTCTTGGCCCCCCCCTAGCCCCTGTTTAACCATGTTTATCCGCCATTTTGGACCCTGCCCTTGGCCTGTTAAAACATGTTTGGCCGCCATGTTTGCCCCCCACTATCCAATTTCTGGATCCGATGCTGGGCAGATTTTTGTTACCACGAATACACATACAAAATTTAATAATAATAAGCGCGTAACGTCCGCCTCCCACGCCCCTGGATCCGCCAATGCTGACAGAGAGCTCACTCAGTATTGTGGTAAGCTCAGAATGTAAGCCAAATGCTGACGGTAATAGGGACTGATATATATGCAGAAAATGCATTTTCATGTAGTTGATAAGTTTTCATTTTGTGTTCAATTATGCGAATAGAGGAAATGGCCTGAAGAGAGTTGGGATGATCTAAGTATAGAGTTGCTGCTGCAGGAATTAGCTGTCATGGATAGCAACAATTTCCCTGGAAACTGTGGAGTCGGGGAAAGAGAAGCCAGGATTGCTTCACACCTAGTGCAACAGAGACATTACAGGTGAGAAATTTAATGAATAAGTGAAATAGCCAAATGATTCATGGACTGACACGCAAGTCACCACCGACAAAATCATTTTCGGAGGAAAGACACAAAGAAAACTGGTCATGCTATTATTAATTTTATGACCCTTATTTTTTGCAGGTTTGGACACGGGATTGGAAGGTCCGGAGACATAGCAGCTATACAACCAAAGGCCGCTGGATCGAGTATTCTCATGAAACTTACAAACAGTATGGTCTTGGATTCACTCAAAATTGCAGGTAGTAGATGGATATTGTTGATGTTGATCCTCAAACGTGAAACGACCGCAGTATGTTCCACTCATAATGGACAGCCCCCCATCCTTACATTTACAGCCGTACTCGGTTCACACTATTACAATTTGCTTCTTTCATATTCGATGTAACAGCATGGGATTGTGTTATTTGTATCATTTTTCCATGCAGCCTTTCAAACAACCTAGTTAGAGAGTGGGAAGTACTTCATTTTAAGGAATGCAGATCAATCGGCCTTTCTATCACCATCATCTCCCAAGATAGGGAGGGTAGAGGTGCTAGGGTCCTAGCTATTTATGACGAGTATTGCAATGTTTTTCATCATTATATTAAAGATTAGAATGTCACATGGCTGACACCTACCAAACATCTTTTGTCCTCTGTCCTGTGATTGGATAAGGAGGATCTCCCCATAATCAATATTCTGTTGTGTGATTGGACAAGCCCTATACATAATAAATTATGTTAATGAGGTTTAGGAGTGAACATTTGTTTTAGCGGGTGGGAACTTCCTGAGTGGACATTTGTTTTAAGGGAGGGGGGACTTAATGATGTTTTTGGGGGGATGGGAACTTTATGAGTGGTCATTAGTTTGAGGTGGGGGGGGGGTATGAACTTTGTGGGGGCATGTTTTCCCGGGTTCCATCTAGTCTGTACATAAATATTCACATTTTAGGTGTAACTTCAGCAACTTCGTGCTTTGTCGTTCCAATGGCAACTGGAATGGCTCTGGTATTGTCTCTTTTGACAATAAAACAGGAGCGACCCGCTGCCAGATATGTATTATGGCCGAGAATAGACCAAAAATCATGCTTCAAATCAATGATAACTGCCGGTATGCGTTTTCTACATGCATTTGTAATCTGTCTTGACAAGAGATTATGGAGACAATCGTGTTCCTAATGCAGATTATATGTGTGCGTTTTTGTTTGTGAACAAAAAGAATGTTCACCAGAAATCGTTTCGATGTTATTATTGCCGTTTCTACTATTCTAATATCCAGGCTTCGAACCAGTTGTATTAGAAAATACTCTTGTCAATGATGAACTACAAACAGATGTTGACGCTATCAAGACAAAAATTGCCGACTTAGGAGCGGAAAATATTGCATGCGTGATGACCACCACTAGTTGCTTTGCACCACGTATTCCTGACAGGTACAATCATACTTTTGTGGACGTTAACTTTTGACATAAAGTCATGTTGTATCGAAATATCGCACTTTGTCGTGATGTACGTATTTACCTTTGTTCATTTACACCTTTTGAGAAAACATTCTGTACAACTTTTCTTTTCTAATGATCAGTGTTCAGAAAATGTTTAATATTTTCGTTTTTTATCCTCTTTGTATTATCTTAGATTGGAAGAAGTTGGTAAAGTGTGCAAAGAGAAGAATATTCCACATGTAGTAAACAATGCTTATGGTGTTCAGTCTTCTAAGTGCATGCACCTCATACAGCAGGTACATGTATTAAGTTGGCTACATGTAATTAAATTAGATGCATGTTTCTGTATGACACTTAACGGGATCAACTAATTTTGTCAATCTCTTCGAAAGGAACATTCACATAGAAATATAAAAATTAAATTGTTTCATGAAGCAAGGTGGGTTTTAATCGATTTTCGCATTTTTCAAGGCTTCACGTGTAGGAAGAGTTGATGCATTTGTTCAGAGTACAGACAAGAACTATATGGTACCAGTTGGAGGGGCCATTATAGCAGGATTTGATGCAAAGTTCATGGAAAAAATTAGTAAATTATATCCAGGTGAGTTTAGCTAATCCCAGTAGTAAGAGTGAGATACAGAGTGATAAACATAAACATGTGTCTTTCAAGGTTCAATTGAATGCAAGGCAATTTGTTTGTCGATTTATTTAAAGTGAAAACACTTGAGGTAATAAAATAACAGCAGGTGTTCCTTAGCTGAAAATAAATAAACACGCCCGTAAAATTGGTGTGGTTGAACTATATTAAATCCAAACTACTTATAAAACTAGAATCCGGACGTAAAATGTTGATCACGTTTCAAGGAAGGGACATGTCTAGAATAAAGGTCAATGATGCGCAATAACATACCACTGCAATAAACATAGAATGTCAAACGTTCTTCTGTACGCCATTTACGTCTTAAGCAGTGTTAAGGTCGTGTTTTCTCACACTCTTGATTTCTTCAACTGAAAAAAGCCAAGTGTTTAACTTGGCATCGTAGTCTAAGTACCTGTTACGTATATGTGACATACATGGTGTGCACAGGCGACGTTCAGCTATTAAAATAGACAGCAGTCTATTTCTTCTCCATACATCATCTCTTCGCTTAATAATTTTGCCGTAAGTATTTGTCATGGCAGCTATCAACATATTTAGCATTGTTAATATAGAAAAAACTATGAAAAACACGACGTACAGAGTTGTAAAATGTGGCCATTTACTCTGTAATGGTAGATCCAGGTCTTTTAATCCAACCATCATTGCAAACATGTCAATAAGAATGTCTCCATAATGCTCTGGATTTCCATTTATGATGTCTTCATCAGGGTTGTGAATCAAAACGAACACACCAAGTGAGAAACTGACGAGTATCACTCCTATAACTATTGAAAACCTTAAAATGTCTCTGGTTAGGACCTGATGCACCATAGTGGTAAAGAATCCTGTGACGCAAAACATTCTGGTAAATCCAAGCAACATGTACCAACCCGCAGTCCCAGCAATAACCGAACTTATGTCAACAGCTGGTCTATCAGCCCAACGAAAAACCATGGTTGATAATGTGTGTGTACTGAATATCCACCCGACAGGACGGAAAGGGTCAGGTTTGCAGATTAACTGAAGTGGTAGTCCAGGGATTCTGCACCATTCACGGATGCTTGCAACCACGTCAAGAATCTCCAAGACGAGATAGACCATAGCGCAACCTGCTACAATAGCTTCTCCGAGTAATCTGCCGTTTTTCTGATAGTTTGATTCTGTTTTGTCTCTGAGTATAATTGATGTTGTGAAAATGACCATAATAGTCAGATGCAGGATGGAGAAGGCTAAGAAGAAACATTTGTAAGACTGCCACTTCTCTTTGGTCAGACTTCTAAATGGTTCGTCGCCAAGAATTCTTACGGTTCTATGGTCGTCCATGTATGTGATGTATTCTATTAGAGATTTATTTGGGCCTGTGTTAACGGCCGGATCAATCTCCTTCATGTCGTACTGGATGTGACTAGCTCGTGGACTGGTCCAAAGGGTATGGCAGTACACTCCTTCAACATTTATCAAGTGCTTGATCATTTCTGGTACACCCAGCTTCCCTGCCAACAACAGAGGCGTCAGGCCTTCGTTGTCAGTTAACTTCAAAATGTACCTTTGATACCTTTGTACTTGATAGTTGCAGGAGGTACCCTCCGGAAAGCCCTTTCCTGTGCACCACCATAGATACCCACCAATACGGGAGAGGACCCATTTCATCATCTTCACTGCTAGTTCAGGCCAGTGCTGACCTTGGTGCACAAGAGCGTGTACGGCCGTTTGTCCGCTCGACGGATCTTTCTTATCAAGCTGTGCACCCAATAAAATAAGCTGCGTGCACAGTTTTGTGTGTCCGGCCCACATGGCAATGGTCAAGGGGAAACCGCTGACTTTTATCTTTTCCTTGAAAAAAGATCCAGTAGCTTGAGAGTTGAATATCACGCTGCATTCGTCTCTTGTTAGAATCTCCACCATCGCTTTGACCAGCTTTAGGTTGCCGTGAAGGCAAGCTATATGAAGAGGTGTGGCACCTCTGTAGGGGCCCGCAACGCAGGCTCTGGCCACCAGATCCCTCCCTAGTGCGGTCACCAGATGACACCCGACAATTGTGCTGTCGGAAAATGATGCCAGATGCAGCACATTTTTTCCTTCGTCGTCAACCAGAGGGCGCTTCAGTATGTGAACGTTACTTTCCTCTTGGACGATATCGCACAAAACAGAACATCGGTTTACAAAGTCATTTCGACAAGCAGCTGTGAACTCTTCGGTCAGTTTTTCTGGAAGGCACTCATGGCATGTGACCCATTCTCTGTAAGAGAGAAGTTCATCTGGTTCCACTGATATATCATCCTTTAATAAAAATCTGGAAGAAATTTGATACAAATCTGTTTAACTATGTCACATTAAATGTACCGTAATTATAAATTGATCACTTTCGTCACAATCGAAGTGAGCTCGAAGGTGAGGCCACCTGCAAGCAACCATTAACCGAAAAGTAAAGTTGAACAAAGTCGATTCAGAGAAATATTTGCGTCTTGAGTCTGTAACATTCTGTTTCCACAGTTAATGAAACGAGACTTTCTCTGTAAAATGCGGAGATATAGGTACAAAATGGAGCAAACAATACGTACAATGTAGACTGCTGTAACTTACCGTTCGCTCCTCGGTAATAAGGTGTACATGTTGAAAATGAAAAACCCTAAGTTTTAATTCGCAATGTTACGAGATTCTACGTAAGTAAGAACATCTTACATTATGCCTAGCCACATTGATATTAGACAAGTTTTAGTTTCATAACGGACAAGACTTTTGTGCAGAACATATAAACATTTCTGTTGTCCTGCCAATGTAAGTTGATGAGGTATGTTGGTCCTTTTGTAAGAAGCCAGGATCTTGTATTTGATGTTCTCTGCTAGTTGTTTAGTCAAATTTATGTACAAATATTTGTCAGCCGCCTAAGTGGGCAATGGCTTTGTGCGAGGTTTGGTATGCTTGTCACAAAGTACACGTTTGATAAAAATCCGCATTCTTGTTCAAATAGGTAAAGTGGCAGTTTTTTTTCAAGTTATGTAAGCACCTAATGAACGTACGATAACGTTTGCGGCTAACTGTCGGCTTAGGTCATTTGGTATTGGGGTTAGTTGGATGAATTCGGGTCCCATTGTTATGTTAAAACCCCACAAATATGTTTTTGAGGGTTTTATGTTTGTTTATTTTTTCACGTGTTACCTAGAAAACTCTTATAATTGATCACTGTAGAAAAACTGAGAATTACAAAAATAAATAAAGTGAACCCGCACTGTTTTGTTTTTTTTGGAAAAATGATCGGAACTTAAAGGGATGATATACATGTTTGGTTTTATACCTTAATTCTTAAGTATGTCCATTTTTTTTCAAATCGTAATGAAGCGCATAGACAGATCAGTGACCTTTTACAGTAACATTAGTAAAATTGGGATGGGACTTCACATGAGGAATCATTGTGTACACAAGGATTACTCCGTGTTTGCACGCATGTTAGGTCTTTCTCGAACGTCCTTTCATTAGAAAATCTCCCCTGATTTCTGTACAGCCTTATAAAACAGAAAACGTAACAAATGTTCAGTATGTAAATTTATTGACGTACTTAATTAATTTCTCTTACAACAAAAAATTGTGTAGCAAATTGCGTGTACTTCTGTGGTCATTGCTTTATCATTTCAATTTGCCCCATCGTGTAAAATTGTTCGTTCTTCTTGTATAATTTAAAATACATGTATGTAATAGATTTTCGATACGATTTTACTCAAAAACAACTAAATAAGCCAGATAACTTGTTGATTTTACAATTTAATGGACATTCCAAAGCAATATAGTGAATTTTATTTTCTTTTAATGGAAAGGACTTTGTACGTCACAAACACTAGAGAATTGTGGTAATTATTATTATACAGTGAAACTCGACCTTTGCGACTTCCTGATCATAATGATCATGTTTTTCCATTTAAATGAGCCGGCATTTTAAGATCATCTGTTATTTACGATCATAAACGTAAATGACAGTTTACTCAATAAATGTATTAAACGCTTCTGTTTGTTTATTTGTTCAGGCAGAGCCTCTGGTACCCCTACAATGGACATGTTCATCACTCTGCTCTCACTTGGAGTTGACGGCTACAAGAGTTTTCTGAAGAAACGGAAGGAATTATTTACGTATCTGGCTGAAGAGCTGAAGAAATGCGCAGAGAGGCATGGTGAACGACTGCTGCACATACCGCACAACCCTATATCTATGGGTATTGCTGATTTTTTAATTTATGCAATTGCGAAGGACAAGGATCCTTACTTAAAGTTACATGTGATATACGTCTATCTCTTCATAAAATTTGGCTTTGCACTCAACATTTTTTGTTTAATAAGGACCCTTAATATTCATATATCTATTGTTTCTTTGTTGAGCAGCATTACTTCTTTTTACGGCTTTCTAGTCCTAACAAATTAGAGTGCCACACAAGACAGATTCTACTATACTTGCAAATTATGCTGAAGTACAGCAGTACCTATTGAACGTTCAATGACATGCGAATTTCTGTTAAAATTAGTGTCGTGTATTGTCTAGTTGGAATATATGCTGCTTTTCCAGGTATGACCCTCAGTCAGTTTGATGAAGCCCAGATTGATCCTATTGAAGTTGGTTCCATGCTGTTCACAAGGAACGTCTCAGGGACAAGGTAATTGTAACCGATGAAAATGTGGTAGTGGTTTGACCACTTGATGTAGCTTCGTAATATGACTTTATTTTTAGTACCTAAGGATGAATAGGAAAATCAAAAGAAAAACGTAAAATAGCGAAATGTATTAATTTTCCAAATTTATTAAATTCACAAAGCTAAATTTCTATAGTTCTTGATTTTGCTGTAGGGTTGTCCGAAAAGGAGAAGTAAAAGAAGTCAGCGGCCACACGTTTCATGGATTCGGCTCGCACAGCAACAAGTACCCATGTTCCTACCTCACTGCAGCTGCAGCTATTGGCATGCAAAAGGAAGATGTTGACCTTTTTATCAAAAGACTTGATAAAGTTCTGTTAAAATTAAAACCAAGTTCTAAATGTGAAAATGGTGCTGAGAACCTAGTCAATGATATTAAACATAATGATGATGATGAACAAAGGAGTTGTGAGACGCCTCCGAATAAAAGAACGGTCTTAGATAATTTGTGAATTTTAGAACAATGTATATAATACTGTAAAGAGTTAGTCATAATGGTGCCAAATTATTATAATCGTACCAGTGGAACTATTTTTACGCAATAAATTTTAAAGATAAAGCATTTTCGTTGGTTTTATTTTAGCTATCGGGCAATAACATTTCAATCGCTGATAAAAAAATTCTCAACCAATGTATTTTAGCCAAGTATTTTGAGTTGCTCATCAGCACGGAAAACTCCATATTTCACACCTTCTCATGGAGCCGGGGAATATTTGAGTTGTTTGCCTATTTTGTGTCCCTATTATTCTAAAGCATGAGAAAACCTATTTTAACCGGCTTTGAGAACCTATTGTTATGAGAATCTCGTCTTGAGAAACTCAAAAAGCTATTCTGTCCATTGGACACCGGCCTCACGTGTAACTTTAACTGGCCAATCAACGTTGCGTGCGGCCTGCACCCATGTTATGAGTTATTCGTCTTGAGAATTTCAGTGCTTTCATATAAAAACCAAAATGTCAAATTTATCTGACAGAATTTCTCAAGCTGACAGCGTAGATTTCATTATTACCAGAAACACTCTGAAACAGCGATTTATGACAAATTCAATAAATGTCAAAAATGCAACATAACGTATATTTGGTGAGTAATTCTCGTAATGTTTATGTTACTGTGTAGCAACTTTAAACCTAATTAATTTAGGTTTCCCGGTAACGGGCATTTAGATGAATAATGGCACTATAAACTTATTAAGCTTTCTTTGAGAATAAATGTCAACAATTATCCATTTGTAGAGTCCCTTTGAATCATCAACATCAGGACGTCAGACCTGTTCACAAGACTATCGTAGTTTTGGTGGATCACCTCAATCTATCGACAAACATTATGGACAGAGTTACTATGGGCCGTATCAGCACATTCCAACAGCAGCGCCATGTTTCAACAGTCCTTATCCAGTAAGTTACTTACGAATTCATAACATAGTGGTACAGTATAGAACCTGCTTTAACAAGCCACTGCTTTGTGCAGCTACCTGGCATTTACGGTTTTTTCCCTATATTTTCTTGGAAATATTATTAAAATAATCACTACTTTGTGAGGCCACCTGCATTTACGGCAAATTTACAAACTTATGAGTAAGGGTCGCCCCCTCAAATCAGGTTCTACTACACTAAATAAAGGTAATTTTGCTGGTCGGTTTTATAAAGTATGTAATTTCACTAGCCCATGAAATTCAATATTTCTATCTATTGCAGGCATTGCTGTCTACAATGGACACACCACCACTATGTGCAGTATCACAGGGACCAGATCTTAACACTCCAGTCCTGACGCAGCAAGATGCATCCATGTCGTGGTTCAGATTGAGAAATCCAGAATTCAGCCCGATTTTACCCCTTGATGAGTTGCAGAGTAATTGGAAATCACCTGCAGAAAGTTTCTCCATGAAACTAAACGAAACGCACGCTATTAGTAATCCGGTTTGTCACATATCTGGACGCAGACCGACCATCGAATCTGCAGGTTGCACATCTTTGTCATCTGAAAGTAACAATTGGTTTTCTTTTCTTGACTCTAGTACACTATTCGTGAAGCAATATTCAGCTGGTGCACCCAAAACAGGTTGGTAGCAAGAATCCTATTCTAAGTTTGAAAACATGATAAGTGACTCATGAAAAAACATAAATATGGCTGCCAAACTGCAAATATAAGTGGCATCAGTATAATTTTTACAGGAAATAAAGAGGGTGAATAGATGCATAACACTGCCAAATATGAAGTTTGTATCATCAACTGCATCTCCAGGAGAAAGGTTCAAAGAAAAAAACCAATATGGCTGCCAATTTGAGAATAATGGTCACAGCAACGTAACTTTTGGTAGGCTTTGCGATAGGACATAGGTGCATATGTGTATAAGATACAGTGGAACTTGTCTTGAGCGACACCTGTCTTGAACGACATCATGTCTTTTTACGACACTTTTGTCTTCATACAACCTTGTTGAAACATGTCTAAATGACCCTGTCTTGGGCGACACCCTACCTTTTAGGACACTTTTTGGAGGGCAAAGTTCAGTGTCACTCAAGACAAGTTCTACTGTAAGAAGTCTCTATTGTCAGTAGTGTGCTCAGGACAGCTGTGCACAGACAATGACGACAACGACGACGACAACGACGGGCAATTCATGATTGTATAGGCTCTTTGGCAATTATGCCAAATGAGCCAAAAAGTATGAAATACTGGTATTTTTTTCGTTTCCTACACTTGTATGAATGCCTATCAGTCAAATTCCTCGCCTTATTTTATTTTTTGCTTTCGGTGTTTCCTTTTACAGATGCAAAAGTAACACAAGAAACTTTGTGTTTGTAAAGGCAGTCAGCCACACCGTGCGAGTTCAAAATTACCTCACTATCAAAAGGATGCTTGTGGTGGTGTCGCATTGTTTACTTTATACGCAGAAAATAAAGTGAAACCTTTCACAGAAAAGACTTCACACCGCATGTTTCATCACTTTTCAGCGCCGAACGTACTGCATAAACTAAATGAACATGTACAGTACGAAAACAGCATACTACATTTAACTGAACTTGTCCTATGGTACGACCTGGGAAGTCGTAAATGACTGTATGGTATACTGATCCACTTTTTTGGCAAATGATACGACTGTTTGCCACAGTATTAAGTCTTCCGACAATTTGCAGAAAGACAGGATGTCGACAAAACTGTTTAAAATGTGTACATGTATTGCAATTTTTAAAGGAAATACCTGGACTTCAAAACTTGTATCAATACATTAAGTCAATTACACTTCACACCGTAGCTTATAAGGCCTTTTTTTTTTAATCATTTGGATTACATTGCACTTTCTGGATTTTCAAAGTGCGGCAATCGGAAAAAAAAATAAAAATAAAAATTGAACTTGGTCCCAAGAAAGCCAAACTGTTT
>JBCAUI010424730.1:0-14151 GCA_038406195.1 Haplosyllis anthogorgicola | reverse complement strand
GGTCACGAAGGTTTGAAGTATCACTGTGATTATTGTTTTAAACCGTTTGCAGATGAGCAGAAGTATGATTATCATTTATCCATTCATACTGGTCACTATAGGTTTAAATGCGAGAATTGTGGTGAAGGGTTTAATGTGAAGAAAAACTTCGAGTGTCACTCTACCACACAAATTTAGTGATACGAAATGTTTGAAACATGTTGGGTTTTTGATGGAAATCGTATCGTGTATTAAACGACTTGTTGCAATAAATGGCAACAACTGACCTAATTTAGAGCCGTCATTAAGTGCAGTATCTTGTGGCAATAATACATAAGTAACAGTTAATGTAAATGTAAAATGGTTCGTTGACAGTTTAATTTAAGGATGTGACTGTTTAGTCGTTAAACTTACTGTTATTGTTAATTTACCCCTTTTGGCTCATTTGGCATATATGCCAAAGAGCCTATAGAATCATGAATTGTCCGTCGTCATCATTGTCGTTGTTGTTGTCGGTATTGTGTTGCTGTGTTTATTATTCTCAAATTGGCAGTCACGTGTGTTTTTTCTTTGGACCTTACTCCTGGACTTGCAGTTAATGATACAAACTTCATTTTTGGCAGTCTTGTGTATCTAAATATCCTCCTTATTATCTGTAAAAATTATTGTGGTCCTACATATATTGTCAGTTTAGCAGCCATATTTGTGGTTTTATAGATCACTTATTTGGGATTTGATCTTAGAAACTATGTTTCCACGTCTTATTGTGATCTGTATTATCTTAGTTTTTTGATAATGCCAAATGACCTCAGGTCCATCTAGACCTATTTTTTAAGAATATATTCAGTTTCTTTTACTTTCGCTTTCCATCTAGGCTGTTGCAACATCTTTTTGTACTTCTTGTCCATGTAGACGAAGCCAAATGCAGACTATTTCAAGAATCAACAAATCGACACTCCTTAACGGTATAAATTTCTCTGCACTGAATGTTATAAACGATACACAACAAAAAGTCAGTTTAATCGTCACATGCAGCTGCACACAAGAAAATTTACACATTACTGCCAGACCTGTAGAAAGGGGTTTAATGTCAGTAACGATTAAATGATCACATGCGTGCTCACGAAAGCTTGAAGTACAAGTGTGAACGTTGTAAAGATTTCGGGACATGCAAGGGGTACTTTACACATTTGCTTCTTTATTTGCTTTGTTTTGCTGGACATTTCGTTTGTTCGGTTATATTTTTGTTCGCTAATTCTTAGATTTATTTACTAATACGTTTACTAATCACAGTTTAATGTATTTATAGTACAAGGAATTTTTCAGATGTCATAAAGTTTGTACACTGATCGATTAAAATCTGATGTGCTTAAATTTTACTTTACTTAAAACAGATTATGAGAAAGTATACATCTCGGAAGATCCGGGAAAGTACAGATAATCAAGGAAAATACGTTTGTAGTAAATGCAATCAACAATTTACTCGAGTTGACAATCTCAATCGACACATGCGAATTCACACGGGACATTACAAGTTCTATTGCGACATTTGCAGAAAAGGTTTTCGAGATGCAAGTGGTTATAATGAACATACGAGAGCACATCAGGGTTTAAAATATCATTGTGATTATTGTGCAAAGCCGTTTACTACGCAAAACTCTCTTAAGTACCACTTACCCATTCACACCGGTCAGTATAGGTTGACATGTAGCATCTGTGGTAAAGGCTTTAATCGAAAATCCGAATTTGACAAACACGTTCAATCTCATGTTTAGATTAAGAAAGTATTGTAACAGTGTTAGAAGGATGGAATTGGAATCTAACCAAGTTGGATTACATTTTTGTACAAATGTGTATGTTTAAATACAAGTAGTTTTTCTTTTGTGTGCGTGTGTGTGTGCGTGCGTGTGTTTATTTATTCGAGACGTGTCCATGTTGTTTTTATTGTTGCTGTTTCGTCAATATTTTATGTGGCAATATACATGTTTGTAAAGAAATAATCGATTGTGAAAGCTAAACAGTTGGTGTTTAATTGTGTTGCTCAAAGCATTCATCGAAACGTGTTGTTCAAAGCATTCATCGAAACAAGCTATTTCAGACATTTGAAATAAATTTACGTTGCCCCACGAAAAGGTTTAATGTTTCTGATTTGTCTTTTACTCAGTTTTACGCGACATCATGCGAAAGACACAGTGGGTAACAGGTTGCTTCAGATTTCATCATGAGTTTTACAGGTGAACAAAGGCTTGCTGTACTACACACTGTGTTTCGTTTCACAACACATTCATTTATATTGGCAACATTTAGTTAGATATGTTCACATCATCACCTTTTTTCGGTATGTTCCGGTATGTTCCATCTGCAAAGATTTGTCATTCGCAGCAGTAGCGTGGTAGGTATTTCCTAGGAATTAAGCGAGTAAGGAGATATTTAATGATAAATGTAAGAAGTCTAAGATGAACGCAAGTGCAAGTTGAAAAAAATAATGTTACTCACAGCATATAATACCATCGCCAAGATTTTATTGACCCAATTTTTCTTTCTTAAGATATTTGGCATAAACAAATTTGTTCTCCGTTTTATTTAACTTTAACCATTTTGATTCGTATGTTGATAAGGTCACAAATTATGTAATTGTATTTACGAACAGACGGCAATGACAGAAAAACTATCGTCACAATACAATAACACGTCACAGCAGTCCAGAAATGCGAACGGCACTGGAGACAGGTACAGATTCCCGTGCAGCCAGTGTGATAAACGTTACACAACGAAAGGTCACTTGAATCAGCACATGCAGCTACACACAGGCCGATTCAGCTTTTACTGTCAGGCGTGTAAGAGAGGCTTTAATGCAGCGTCGCATTACAAAGAACACATGCGAAAACACGAAGGCATAAAATATCAATGCACCGTTTGTTCCAAGATAATGTCTACTCATGCAGGACACAAGCAACATCTTTTGGGGCACACGGGGTAGTTCAGGTGCTATGTCTCGTGTCCCAAGTATGACAAGCGAAACAGCGGCAAATAACGTTGGAAGAAGACATGTGCATGCAAGGCATAGTCAAAGTTACACATGACAATTTCGCCTAAAACTATGTGCGCACAAAGGCCTAAAGTACTACAACAAGTATTGTTAATCAGTTCAGACGAGACAGTACAAAATTCAGCTTTCTCAATGTAATCTAAACAGCAAAATAGGGTTTCGAGAACGGGCGATGACACATAATTCCGGTAATTACACATAGGGCCACATGAAAGGCCACCAGGGTTTAAGGTATCGGTGCGAAGCTGCTACAAATTACACTAGTCGCGGTTATGGGAATCACTTGTGCACACGGGCCAGTATAAATATTCTTTGCGACAAATTGGGTAAAAGATTCAATGAGAGAAAACCGTATCAGACGTATGTACAATGTTATGGTTTACCGCACTGAGTGCACCACTGTACGTTTCGTTTTATTATACATTCCTTTATTAGCAGCATCTAATTTGTGTGTGGCATAATACATGTATATAAATGCAGAATACATCCACACCTTATTGTTGCATCTGTAATCTGAATCTTTAAACTCTCATCATTGGCAGCATTAACATGGCAAGTATTTCCTAGGAATTAAACGAGTAAGCAAATGTTTTATGTTAAATAGTTTTAAGTCCCGAATGAAAAACACGGCGAGAAGCTAAGTCTAGTTTCGATAGGCAAGAGCATTAAGTAGTGATAACTCAGTGTTTAGCCCTAATGTTTCCTGTGTATGAAATAGTTTCCAAGTCGTTACTTTGGTATTAAAGGTGACTTGTCACACTGTATTTGTTTTGTGCACAGTAAGCCATGATAGGAAGACCGTCATCAAACGCATCGCAGCAAACTAGAAAAGGGCAAAGCTCGGGAGATTGGTACAGGTTCCCATGTAGCGAGTGTGATAAACGTTACACGAAAAAGAGCCACCTGGACCAGCACATGCAGCTTCATACGGGACGATTCAGTTACAATTGCCAAATGTGTAAAAGAGGCTTCAATGCAGCGTCACATTACAAAGAACACATGAGAAAACACGAAGGCATAAAATACCAATGTGCACTTTGTTCCAGAATAATGTCTACACAATCAGGATACAAGCAACATCCTTTGGGTCACACAGGGTAGTATTGGTTGTAATCACCCAAGTGTAACATGGGAAAAACATGTAGAAATACATGAAATACATGACAATTTATATTAATATTGTTCACATAAGAGTACTTTAAGTGGATAGACTTATGTTTCTGTTGTCTTTTATTTTTCTTTATTACTAATACGTAACTGATAATACCTTTAAAATTCGTCAATTTCGCCTCTCGTCAAATGTATTATTTTCTTAATACAGTTAAAGAAGAAATCTGAAAAGGAAAGAAATGGATCAAGTTTCGGATATAGATACCAATTTCCGTGTACCGAGTGTGACAAGCGATACACAACGAATGCACACTTGAAGCGGCACATGCAGCTACACACAGGACGGTTTAGTTTTATGTGCCAAATTTGCAACCGAGGTTTCAATGTGAGTGCGCATTACAAAGATCATATGCGAGCACATAAAGGCTTGAAGTACCATTGTGAATATTGTTCTAAACCGTTTATGAGTTCTCCTGCCTACAAAAAGCACCTTTTACTTCATGGAAGTTAGGAAGGCAACACGTTTTTCTTATGTAAAGGCAAAACATTTTCGTATGATTTACAAAACATTTTTAAAACGTTAAATAAAATTGTTATGTGACGTCGTTTATATGCTGATAACAATTTACTCTTTTACCCTTGCCGTCTCCCTACCTTTAGCGGTTTAACAACTTGTACATTACTGTGTTCCAAGATTTAATTTCAGTTTGTAAGCATTCAATGTTTTCGTGATTTTTAATATAAAATGGATGATGATCAAACAGTTTATTTTAACAAGAATTAACCCAATTTAGTTGAAAGTTGCCATACGTTTTTTTATTTTGTTCGACGTATCATTGTTTGTAAATTTTGGTCCATTTATCATTGTTCGTGAATTTCTATTTTATACATGTAGCGTAATGAGACAAAGAAATGTACATCGGCCGATCACGATGATGAGCGTGGTTCAACGTACAGATACAAATTTCCATGCACTCAGTGTGACAAACGTTACACCACGCAAAGTCACCGAGGGTTCAGTGTTAGCACTCATTACAATGACCACATGATGCCTCACAAAGGTTTAAAGTACCAGTGTGAATATTGCTCTAAGACGTTCAATTCTAATGTAGGATATCTGTATCATCTGTCAGTTCACACTGGAAGCTATCGATTTAACTGTGACAAGTGCAACAGAGGTTATAATGACAGGAAACTGTTTCAGCAACATTTACATTTTCATGGTAAAGAATAAAGTAAAAAGTCCGCAATAGTTTGATGTCAAATGTACAAATAGTAGAGTTACTCTGGCAAAATACTCCTGATTTTAAGGTGCTTAAAGGCATGTTGATTTTAAGGTGCTTAAAGGCATGTTTTAGTTTTTAAACATTTAAAAGTATTAATAGTAGTGATGTAAGAACTGTTTATTTGCTCCGAAATGTGTGTGGGTTGTGCACTGTGTTGCAAGAGACTGCATCAGTTAGTGTGTAACTGAAATGTTGCTCAGTATCTCAACCTAACGTTAAAACTACAGTTACTATGTACTATTTTTTTTTGTTTAAGGCTTAGCTTGTAAAACATATCTTTGCCAGACAAGAATAAGGTTTTTCATGACGTGATTTTACCTTTTGAATGTTTTATGTAGTTCTAAACAGTTGGAACCAAAGTATTCGAAAGATTCGATGCAAAAGGAGAACAGACGTCTTAAGGATCGAACAAACTTCCAAGCACACATGGCGGCTCACAATGGGTTAAAAGATCCGGCAAAACTGTTAAATGAAGCGAAAAATATTGTGCTTTACATGTAAAACACACTTTTGTAGACGTTCAGGTTAAACAAGCAAGAGAATAGGTCTGATGTGGTTTAATTTTAATGGAAGACATAAATTTATCTGTATTGGAGAATAAATATTTTTGGTCTGGATAGAATTCAGAGAGTAAGAGAGATCCTACCAGTTACACAGAGATCCTGCCAGATACACTTAAGCACAATCACATTTGTATGGTAAGCACTGACATTTTCTGGATAACAATCGCTCATTGCAATTTGCGTTTCTGCGGGGTTTTTTTTTTTTAATACTCTGTAAAAACATCCGTGTTGTATGCTCCATGGTCGGCGTTAGAATGTTGTTAGTGATACTTATAACATGTGATGAGCATTTAGCGGACAAGCTTATGTCACATTTGTAGAAAATGTCCATCGCAAACGATGTTATTAACGAAAGCACTGTGTTGTTCTTAGTGTGTTTAGCATTAGTTGATGTCACAGCTTTTTGTCGTTTTGTTAGAACTAACTTACTAGTGTGCACTAGTTCTTTGAATTCAGTAATAATATAATCATGTTAATACTAACAATTTACCATTTATACTCACACGCAGATCATTGATCAGAAACTGGCCGCTTCATTGGCACTAGTCCAGGTTGATTGGACCCTACCAGCACCAGATGACCGTTACAAATTCCAGTGTCATCTATGTACCAAGAGATACACAACCAAAGGCCACCTCAACCAGCACATGCAGATACATACTGGCAATTACAGTTACTACTGTGAGAAGTGCCGTAAAGGATTTAACGCTCGTTCCAATTATACAATTCACATGCAAAAACATGAAGGTATAAAGTATCACTGCGAATATTGTTCTAAGGTATTTTCTACAAAATTTAGTTTTCAACGTCATCTGTCTACGCACACAGGAAACTAAAACAATGCACGACGATCTTTGGATTTACAGGAAACATCAATTGTTAACGGACTGTTTAACTTAAAAATCTTCGTAAGGTTTGTTTTCAATCTTAATGAAAATTAATTGGAAGATTTGTTACTAATCTTAATAAAAATTAATCGAGTTACACTTTAAGTGACAAATAACTTATTGTAATTAATACCAAAATTAAGCTACGTGTTAATTTTTATTTATTTATATAAGACTTGTATAAGCCTGCAGCTTCAATGGTTAAATTTTTTAACAAGAGTTATATTATTGGATATATGTAAAGCTTGCGTGTATCATTCCTTTGACATTACCGTCATTCTCTTGCATCTTTCTTAGATCGAGCTGATGTTTTTAATGTTTTTAATTTATTATAAGTTTTGCAGTTTTCAAATTCTGGTGTTAGTTTGCGCCTTGTATCTAGCTCTTGTTAGCACAAATATCTTGTATTGTATTGAACATTAATCTGTCACCCTACTTAAATTAGACTTGCACCGTTTGAGGAATTTTTAATTGAAACGACACCAAGATATTGTAGTTTGTTTGTATTTACCAATAAATTGTATTTGCACCGACCATTATGCCGTTGTTTCTTTATTCTAAAGTAGAATACAAGTCACATCGTTTAGTGCGCAACATGGTACCAATTAACTTACGAAAGGAACCCTCCCATCGTACCAATAGGTTCACGGATGTGAGAAAATCACTTGTACATTACTGTGACTTTACACAATGTAGGCAAGTGATAAATTCTGAACTGGAGGATGCTATGCACACTTCATGTGTGCTGAACATTAGTTAGGTTACATTATGTTGACTAGCAAATTAATTTAAAAAGAACGGCCCAAGAATTCTCCAGCGTCAAGGTAAGTGCCCCATCTTGGTGACTAATCGATAATAGGTTCAACTTCTCGATTCAACACGATGTGCTTATATTTTAGAGGGAGAACCACTCGCGTGGAACAGGTGCAGCAGAAAGTACGAAGTCAAATAAAGCAACAGGACAAAACGGAACAACATGTACGAAATGTGGCAAAGTATTCACAACATCCAGTGGGTTAAACACGCACATGCAAATACACACAGGACAGTATCGTTATTGCTGTGAAATCTGCAGGAAAGGTTTTAATAATTCTGGTAATTGCACTGAGCACATGAGAGGTCATCAAGGTCTGAAATATAATTGTGAACATTGTTCTAAGTCGTTCATGAAGAAACAAGCTTATCAGTATCATTTGTCGGATCATACTGGTCATTACAGATTCTGGTGCAGCACTTGTCTGAAGGGTTTCAATGTCAAACCGAAATACGAGGCGCACATGAAATCTCATGGACAATATTGAACCTGTTTGGTGTAGTTGATTTTTTATTTAGTTCATATTGTTTAAGACAAAATTTTTGTTTAGTTTATACTGTTTCAGAAAAAAGTTGTTAATATACTTTACTAACAATATATTTTACTAATACCCTAACATTTAATCATTTGTGACTATTACAAGTATAGATATTTAGGAAGTTACTTATTGCCGGAAAATATAATCGAGTCCGTGTGTTTTTATGTTTCATCCTTTGCCCAGGATTCATATCGGAGCTCATATCTGAGCACAACGAAATCAGCAGGAGAAGGGTATGTATGCAGCAGATGTAACCGGCAGTTCACAACTGCAGGCTATTTGAAAATACACATGAGGCTGCATACCGGTCAATTCCAGTTTTATTGCGATATTTGTAAAAAGGGGTTTCTTGAAAAGAATCACTATAACGGGCATATGAGAGGCCACAAGGGTTTTAAAGTATCACTGTGATTACTGCTCCAAACCATTCATGGACAAACAAAAGCTGCGATATCATCTGTCAACACACACTGGTCAATACAGGTTTTACTGCGCTACTTGTGGCAAAGGGTTTAATGTAAAACTCCCAGTACGAGAGACATACAAAGACGCATTCGTAAAGTTTAGATAGTTGATTAAAAGAGTTGGGCAAGAATGCTTGTTACCAATTGCATGAAAAGTATTCAAGACCCACGACAACATAGTTCGTCGATGCGACCTGATCTCGCTTCATTAACAAATTGTGCTTTGCAGGCAAACGGGCAATTTTTGTTTTCGCGTTTGGTGTATAAATCCTGTGACTCCTTGTCGTAAAGTTTATGTATTTGAACATGCCTTTATGTAGAAGACAAATAAAGATTGAGATGTTTTTAGTTCATGTATGTTTCAGCTTGTTGTATATTTTCTTTTGAATGGTTATTTGTACTTTTTAAATAAAACTTGTTTTTAATTTCTTTGTTTATATTTTTGACTGATTATTTGACTTGTTACTTATTTATGGTTTTTGACTTATTACTTTGACTTATTAAACGGAATAGGATGTCTATGTAATTCTTCCTTATGCAAAGATAGCACAGTGTAATCTAGCCTATTTCAGCAGGCAGGAAATTGGTCTTTCAGCAGATGTTTTTGTCTTCATAGTTTTAAGAATTTATCTTTACTAAATGATAGTCCTTAGGTAGATTTGCCTGTAGGTTTTTCGTTTTCCCACCAATAAATTGTACTTTCAACGAACCATTATTTTGTTGTGTATTTTTGTTAAGTAATATGATATCATCTCTACATTTATACAGTTATACAAGTGTATTAATTCACTGTTTAGTCTTGGTATGACATTGTGAACTGAAATAGTACCATCTCTAAACAGTTTCATTGCAAAAACCTTCCTTGCAAGAATATTTTTTCGGTTGTTCATGAAAAGAGCTTTACAGTTCAACACGAATGGGAACTGTACTTTGGTAGAATTAATAGATGGAAAGAAACTCAGATGTAGTGCTTCTACATTCAGAGAATTGTGAGAAATAAATCTAGTGGCGAGGTCAGCTCATCGTTGGTCGACTTCAGATTGGAGAAAGTTCATCCTTTGAAACTTTCCTCTTTCCTGCTTCAATGTAGTGGACTCATTGCAAATCTGAAATACATTTCAAAAGCTTGTACGGGTAAGGTTTTCTTGAGAATTCTCCAGTTAAATGTTAAGGTTTCATGAGAACAAGCAGCATACAGGTTTTCAAAAGAATAGCTTGCTACGATGAGGCTTTCTCAAGGTAAGCGTTTCTTCAGTTATGTTGACTAACTACAAGATTTTACGTTGATTCTACCTTGAGTGAAATTCTCTACTCGATCCTGGCATTTTGTATTTGATATTGCAGAAGGAAATCTACTCGCGTCGAACATTTCCATTGGAAACGAAGAAGTCAAATGTTGTAATGCGACAAAACGGAACAACATGTACGAAATGTGGCAAACAATTCGCAACAACCAGTGGATTAAACACGCACATGCAAATACACACAGGACAATATAGTTATTACTGCGAAATTTGCAGGAAAGGTTTTAATAATTCAGGTAACTACACTGAGCATATGAGAGGCCATCAAGGTCTGCAATATAATTGTGAATATTGCCCCAAGTCGTTTAAGAGTAAGAAACATTACCAGTATCATTTGTCGGATCACACTGGTCAGTACAGATTTTGGTGTGGCACTTGTGTGAAAGGTTTCAATGTGAAACATACATATGAGACGCACATGAAGTCTCACGGACAATGCTAAAAATATGCTTTCTGAATATTTTTTGTTCTCTGTTCAGTTCATACTGTTTCAGATAAACTTTTTATTATCGATATTGTGCGAAGACATGTTGCAGTATGCTTACAAAATTAGGTAATTTAAAAAATATAATAGAGTTGGTTTTCTTATAAAAGTTCACTACAAGATTCATATGAGAGGCCATGAGAGTATAAGATATCAGTATGACTATTGCGACAAACAAAAGTTGGTATATTATTTGTCAACACATCTGTCAATACAGATATTATTGCGCTACTTGTCTTTAGAGGTTTGATTTGATACTGTTATTCAGCAAACATACAAATACGCATTTAGAAAGGTTAGACAGTTATTCAGAAGAGTTTTGATACTGTTATTCAGCAAACATACAAAGACGCATTTAGAAAGGTCAGACGATTATTCAGAAGAGTTGGACAAGGTTACTCAAAATGGCATGAAAAGTACTTATGACCAGTAGAACGACATTGTGCGTAGATGCGACCTGATCTCACTTGACTGGCCATTGGCGGATTTTGAGGGGGGACGCAGGAGGCGCCCCCCCCCACCCAGCCAAAATTTTCTTCATTTTCATGCAGTTTTTCCCGATTTTTGGGCGAAAATAGGTGAAAATTGGGTTGGCGGCGCCCCCCCCTTACGAGCAGGGCGCCCCCGTACGGGAAATCCTGGATCCGCCACTGCTGGCGGATAGTGGTTTGCAGGCAAATGGGTAAATTGTTTTGACATCGAATGCATAACCTTCTACAACTCTTTGTCATAACGCTTATATATTCAAAAGAGTAGATCTATTCAAAAGAGTGACAAAGTGTTGATGATAAATCATTGCAATCAGCAGGCAAAAGAGTAACAAAGTGTTGAAGTCCACCATAAACATATATTTAACAGTTTGTGTGTGATTCTGTTACTGTACTTTTCCTTTTATGTATAGATATTGGTGTTTGAACGAATAAAGGATTTATGCGTTAAATTTTTTAATTCGTCGTCTTGACATTTATACTTGTCAACTTTTTGCAAAGACAGCGCGACTAGATCAGCCTTTTGCAGCAGGTAGGAAGTCCGTGTTCATAGTGTTGAAAACTAACCCTTACCAACTTAATAATTCATGATTAACCTTTAGCACTAAACTTTAATGATGAAATACCAATCTTTCAGCTTAGAAATGGATCGGAAAGAGAACAGTCGTCAAAGCAGTCAAGTTCTCTTGCATGCACGGAATGCGGTAAACAGTTTACAAGGAAAGACAATCTCAAAACACACATGCAGCTTCATACTGGACGGTTTAGTCATTATTGTCAAACTTGCAAGAAAGGGTTTAACCATCCTGGTAACTATAAGGCCCACATGAGATCTCATGAGGGTTTGAAGTATCACTGCGACTATTGTTCTAAACCGTTCATGAGTAAACAAGCTTATCAGTATCATTTGTCGGACCACACTGGTCAGTACAGATTCTGGTGCAGCACTTGTCTGAAGGGTTTTAATGTCAAACCTACATATGAGGTACACATGAAATCTCACGGAAGTTATTAGATATTTAAAAGTTATTTTCAGTATTATGACAATCTTGTACATCGTTGCGACTTGATCTCACATGATTAATGATAAATGATGGCAATCATTGCGGTAAGCAGACCAAAGAGTAGCAATGAGTTAAAAGTCCAGTTCATGGAAAGTTCCATTCTGTATTTATACTGTATATTTCCTTTGAATTTACAGATATTTGTATTTATTCCAATAAAGGCTTTCTATGTTTAATTTTTCAATTCACCTTCATGGCATTTTTATTTGTGTAAACGTTCTGCAAGGACAGTACGAGTGGATCAAACTTTGTAGCAGGTAGGAAAATCTAAGGAAATCCGTGTTCATAGTGTTAAGAACTCATCTTTGCCAAGTTAATAATTCATGACTAACCTTCAGCTCTAAACATTTTCACGATGAAATACCAATCTTGTAGCTTAGAAATGGAACAGAAAGAGAACAGTCATCAAAGAGGTCTGGTTCACTCGCATGCACAGAATGTGGAAGACATTTTGCGACAAAAGAGAGTCTCAAAACGCACACGCAGCTTCACACTGGACGGTTCAGTTATTATTGTCAAACTTGCACGAAAGGCTTCAACAATTCTGGTCACTATAAAGCTCACATGAGAGGCCACGAAGGCCTAAAGTATCACTGTGGATATTGTTCTAAACCGTTCATGTCTAAACAAAAGTACCAGTATCATTTGTCGGATCACACTGGTCAGTACAGATTCTGGTGTGGAACTTGTTTGAAAGGTTTTAATATTAAATCTACATACGAAGGACACATGAAATCTCACGAAAGTTATTAAAAGTCAGTATTATAACAACCTTGGGCATCTTTGCGATCTGGTCTCACTTGATTAATGATATATTGTTACTCTTTTTGAACTCCAGTTGATGGAAAGTTTTATTCTGAGAAAACATCGAACTTTGTATTACTCTATCATAGACACGTGTTAACAGTATGTGTGGGATTCTACTTACTGCATTTTTCCTTTGAATTTATTGATATTTGTATTTGTTCCAATAAAGGTTTTTGTGTTCAATTTCTCAACTCATCTTCTTGACTTTTTTATTTGTGTAAACTTGAAAAATACTTTTACTTTTGTAAACTTTTTTGCAAGGACAGTATGAATAGATCAGCCTCTTGCAACAGGTAGGAAATCCGTCTTTGTAGTGTTCAGAACTAATCCTTACCAACTTCATAATTCATGACTAACCCTTGGCACTGAACTATTTCATGATGAAATACCAATCTTGCAGCTTAGAAATGGATCGGAAAGAGAACAGTCGTCAAAGCAGTCAAGTTCCCTTGCATGCACGGAATGTGGAAGACATTTACAAGAAAAGACAACGTCAAAACTCGCATGCAGCTTCATACTGGACAGTTCAGTCATTATTGCCAAATCTACAGGAAAGGGTTTAACCGTTCTGACATTTTTAAATCTCATATGAGAGAGCATGAAGGCTTAAAGTATCATTGGGAATATTGTTCTAAACCGTTTATATCTAAACAAAGGTACCAGTATCATTTGTCAGATCACACTGGTCAGTACAGATTCGGGTGCAGTACTTGCTTGAAGGATTTCAATATCAAACCTGCATATGAGGCGCACATGAAATCTCGCGGAAATTATTAAGCTATTTTCAGTATTATGACAACTTTGTGCATCTTTGCGATCTGGTCTCGCTTGATCAATGATACATTGTTACTCTTTTGCAAAGTGTTGAACTTCAATTGATGGAAAGTTTTATTCTGAGAAAACATCGAACTTTGTGTTACCCCATACCATAGACAAATATTAACAGTATGTGCGTGATTCTGCTTACCGGTACTGTATTTTTCCTTTGAATGTTGAAATATTTCTTTCTGTTCTAATAAAGGTTTCCTGATGAGGTGAATTTTCACGAGTTCTTGTTTCTTGTTTCGGGTGCCGGTTTCTGGGTACCAGGTTAATTTTGTAATGCGTCGTAAAATCTTGTTATATGCTATTTTTCTGTTATGCATCACTATTTTTTTGTTATGCATCAGAATTGCTTGGTATTCATGATAACTAAAGTAGGGATTCTCAACATTAATACATTACTGTGTGTGTGCTCTGTTTAAAAACAGAAAGTAATTAAATATTGAAAGTAAAATTAGTGATATTTTGGCAGTTGTAAGCCAGAAAACAGAT
>JBCAUI010424619.1:0-14152 GCA_038406195.1 Haplosyllis anthogorgicola | reverse complement strand
GCATTATTCATCAATTGGCAGGTGACACTTTGTCAAAATATATAAATTTCAATATCCTTTAGGTCCAAATCATTCTTTCAAGCTGAAGAGGAGAGTGTGATACTGTTGAAAATTACTTACTTGACAAAGTAATACATATCGGATTGACATGAATTATTCTACCAATCAAATGTATTTGTATTTCTTAAAGTTGTTCCAAATACTTATTTCAGGTCTATCACAGACCTGATCACCTTATCTAAGTACATATTCTTTTATTTATAAACCTAAGGTTTACATTTCAACCCTCAAGCGATCAAGGTGATTGTGTTATAAACGTTGACACTAAAATCAGCTTGATTCAATTAAAACTAATTTCATCCTAATGTCAGGATTATAGGTCAAATCAATTGCACCTGATGTACTACACTGTTGTGTGGCATTTAACCCAATACATTTATTATATTTCAAAATTTGTTTAGAACTTCAATGACACTAGGCTAGATTGATGTCCTGAAGTATCTGCTTAAAATTTCAATGAAAGTAAAATCCTTGAAAACCGCCTCCCCTTGGGGTATATCTCTCTTATCTATGCAACATAACAGAATGTTTATTATTATATGTGACACATAATTACTGCGTTCGGGTTTATTTTGTAGGATAACTTACAGCTTTAATATATATGTAAGAAATAGTTTGAAATTATAAGGTCTCATCTCATAAATGTATTGACATTTTTCAACGTTGTATATTTTAATGACATATTTGGAATATTTTATTGAGTCGTGATTTGAATATTATACTTAGCTACGAAAATATAAATAAAATTTCGGAACTTTTTCATGCAGCCCTGGGAGAAATGTCATGCATAGCAACATGATTTTAAGACGTGCTAAAATACCATGTGAATATATAATAAAACAAATTCTCTTTGGCATTGCGTTAGTTTGTAAACAACATGCCACCAAAAAGGTGAGCAAATTACTTTAGTATTCCGTGTTTGTATTCAATCTGTCAAATATGTTAAGATTATTTATTGATGGAGTTTGCAAAACTTTGACACCTTTTAAGATTCTAGCTCTTTTTGTTATGTTTTTGTTAGCCTGTGTTAATACAAATGCTGTTTACAGTGCTAGAAATAGATTATTGAGAGAACGATTAACAAAGAGAATAAAAACAATTTTGCAATTTGTGATATTTCACTTTTGTTTGCCACGAAATCAATGTAATTACACAGTGTTTCAAAATTTAGTCCCAATAAACACAATTCTGCTGAACTACTTGTCTATTTATTCTACTTACCAATTTGTCATCGCATTTAGTCTATCTGTGGTAATGTCATGTAGTCTATTGATCTCAACATTGATCCTCAAGGAAATTCCCTTCTGATACCGTCACTACAGTAAATCAGAAACGTAGCTTGTAGCTGCAAATTTCTTCACGCTGCATACAGAAATTAACAGAAATAATTCATATTATATTTCTAAAAGTGTACAAAAATATTTTATGCAATTTTTTGATACAACAGTGATACAAGAGTGATATGTACAATAAATTCGATGCACATAAGCAAACAAATAATTAAGGTAACTTAGCTGAGGCAAAATAATAGATAATTACATAGCAACTGGATGTTTACCAAAATGGTTGTTGTTTTCATTCCATCTACTATTAAACTTTAATAAACATTTAACATTTAGGAAACCTTCCTACACCAAGTCCAGCAAAGTCAAAATTTATTTACTCGATTACATTCATTGCATGCAGGGAAGCTACGGGAAAATTGTTACCTACAGCTTATTACAGTTAAAATTGCCATCAATAATATGTTTGTCAAGGACTATTGCAGTTGAAATCACCATCAATTACAATGTTATTACTATAAGGACATACGTACCTGCACTTCAGTTTAAACTTTTTGTACACAACGAACGTTTGCTAATCTTGTCTATGTGTTAGTGGTTTTAGAACAGCACAGAATGATGATATATTAGCCGTTTTAAACTATGCATGTGATTATATTGATTGCATCTTTATAAATATGTCTGGTCCATATGTATGTAACTGTTATAACCGTCCAAAGAAGATATATTGAACAAATCTCATGTATTATGAATAAGTAACCTCTTTTCGGTAGCAGTAGTGTATTGCAGTGCCTCGAGCATTGATTGAGATGTAGATTACAATCATGCTCCATTTGAGCTTCTCGTAATGGATATTGATAAACATTATGTGGTTTTTTTTGTCTTAGTCTTTCTTCATTCTATTCTTACGCTACGAAAGAGCACGCGCACACGCACACACACACTCGCAAAAATGGAAGGGGAGGGGAAGAGAACGAGAGAGGTTGAGGAAGAGCCCATGTGACTATTTTTAGGTTGTAACACAGGACAGGCATTGTTTTGTTTAGAATTCACAAAGTAGAATAAAAACTAGTGATCGTAACTGTCAGTTTTTACAGTTAACTAGTTAGTTGCAACTTTCACAGTTAACTAACTAGTTACAATAGTTATTTTTATAGCATTACATGTCAAGACTAAATTATTATTTTATTACACTACAGTAAGCTCTGTATCAACATCATATACATTGATAACATGTATCAATTACACCCCTAGTTTAATTAGATCTAAATGGTTACATAAGCTGACCATGTGCTAATTAGTTTATCATATTTACATAACAGTTGAAAGATAGTGGAGAAATTAAGCATATTGTACTTCAAAAGCAAGAAACTTCAAACAGCTGATAAGTTTACAACTAACTGGATTTAGTTAGTTATTAATTTTCATAACTAGTTAGTTAGAAAATAAAATAATAACTAGTTAACTAGTTAATCTAACTGAAGGTACGCTCACTAATAAAAACTTGTATGCACCCTTTTATTGTTAAAATTTCCTCCACAGTGTGCAAAATGGATCACGGGTCAATCTTCCTCAATTTAATACAATCAGTAGCAACAGAGCCAAAACTGTAGCACTTAAGTAGGGAGGTTAATGTTACACGAGTAAGGATTTCAAAAAAATTAAAATAGATCTATATGAAGTTAAATGTTGGACCATAAGGAGGATTCTCTGTCAAACAGTATTGTTTTGCCCATGATTGAGTAAAGAGGACCCTCCAGGGAACTGTAATCAGACGCTCTAAGGATATTTTAATCAAAAATCAATGAGTCATTATCGACAGGTAAAGTTCAATTAACTATCAGGCCCATAAATTTAACATAGTATATAATCAATAGTTCTGTCTCCGACTTAATATATCTAAATGATAAAGGAGTAACTATTTAAGACAAACAAAATTGCGAGAAAATGCATTTTTCAATAAAATCGCTAATGATTGCAAACACATCCGGTTTCATTTGCTGAAAGATCATTTGCATCCAAGAAATGTAAGATTACGTGCAGGATACGGTGATTAACCGACCAGTAAGTCAACAAATAAACTATTTTGATCCCCTGTTCCTTCGTAGTCAATGGCACAAATCCAGGACATGCTAAAGTAGTTCTGAGAAACTTATTGCATGCCCAACCATAATCATAAATGCCATATGTTAAATATGTTTCGACAATAAATCACACCCTTATCATTTAAATATAATGAAAAAAGGAAGTAACGACTCAAGACGATGAATTTATCTCCTAACAGGTGTCCATTGTTTGAAAAACAGGGTATAAATTGACCAATTGCTAAATTAAATCACCCACACGTTTAATTATTGAACCGCAATTCGTGATCGGGAAACAGACTCTTGACGATCACGTTCGTCAATGAAGAAAACAGTAAAAATCAGGTTTGTATTATGTCAATGTGAAAAGATAACAAAAGGTAAAAACGTCTGTTAAATCACACTTCGTTTAATGAAGATGTAACAAAGTAACAATATTCGTATAATAATTGTATGGTTCAACGCAAATAATCTACAATAAGAAAAACAAAATATCTTGTAGATGTCAAATGCAGTGTTTCTTCTGGAAAGCGCATAATCCGCCATCTTTAAGTTTCAAATTTTTTATCCTATTTACCCCCTAAAGACTATACCGCGACAAAAAACATTATCTGGAAGTGTGCTCTTATCCGTATTGATCTTACTGATAACGTCAAAATATTCATCTTCTTATGACGTCCGAACAGTTAAATTGATGTCAGTACCAGAAATATTCTTTTTATTTTCTGAAATGACATATGAATATCAAACTATGGGGGACCATTTAGTAAACTCGATTAATTTATGGGTTTTTTTCCACTCAGTGTACATGTTGGTGATAGATCGTAGCGCACAAAAGTAATTTAATAAAACGCCCAATCGCTTACTTAGGCTATCTACAAATAGCGTCTAATACTGCATCTGCTATATCTTGTATTTTGGTTCTGTCCGGCAGGTAAAATGCGTTTTCACTTGTTGGATCTGAGGATATATCTTCTATCTCTCGTCTATTCACATCTGAAGAAATATACCATAACATAATAGTGAGATGTTCGGTTGTAACACGTCTGGCACTAAACCATAACATGGCATGTAGTTTATTTTTAAAACTTGTCATGTCTGGTTTAACAACATTTCGTAGCTAAACAGTTATGGAAATGGAAAATAGACCTACCTTCTCCAAGACCAATGGCTATCAGTCTGCAGTTTCTTTTCGCTGTACTTGCTTCCGGCACGGTGTCCACCTGTTGCACATTTGATCGTCCATCGGTCAACACTATGATGAGATTGTCGTCTCCAACCCTGCAGGAGAAATCGGAGACGAAACTGGGTTTATCGGTGCAGAGTTAAATCGAATACATAACCGAAGTTAAACGGCATATCTTTTATTTTTGTGGACCGAGGTTCACTATGTTGGGCCCTCTGTTTTAAATTTCAGGTGACTGCTAAAAGATTTCAAAGCCAAGGAGGATCTGATTCTTACATTTGTACAAGTCAGTGAAATTTAATGTTTTCTGAGAACGCTTTGGATAACTTCGTACAGTTTATTCAAGTACAAAGAATAAACTGTAAATTCATCATTTTTAACTTGCAGTTTGGTCACACATCACATACATTTGCAAGTGACGGATTTACATCTTAGGATTCCTTACAAGCATATAAATTTTGAACCGTTGCAAGAGACCACGATAAACTGTGCATTACCTGTCGCCGTTTATTGAAGAAAACATCGTATTAGTCGCCGTCCTAATGGCTTCAGCTGTGTTAGTTCGACCTCTGTCGTCAACTAGGAAGGCGACAGCGTTCACTACTTCGAGCTGAGAAACGTATGCGTTCAGGTGGAATTGAACTTTTACCATTTCACTGAAAAAGTGAAAAAAAATTCTTACGGAACATCAACGTTTTGCTATTTACTATCAACAGCCTTTTGCTTTATTTTAAGCATTGAAGTAACATGTGTTGGAAATGTGTGACATATTTTTAAACGGTGGTCGTTCTGTTACGTCATAATCTCAACCAGTGTTATAAGGAATAAGCGTTGGAGAGCTTTGTGTAAATTGAAGGCGCAAGAACAGAACTTTTTACTTCAAAACAAACCTTTCTGGAAGTAAATACTCTTACCTGTAAGTCATAACGCCGACTCTCGTTCTGCTTCCAGCAAAGTTCAATCCGTATATAATTTCTCTGCTGACCTCCTGAGCGAGGTAGAACTGCTCTTCAGTAGAACCCGACGCGTCCAGCACGAACACAACATCCCACCTCCTCGTGCAGCCTAAATTACACAGAAAAATTAGAAGGAAAAACGTGTTTGTTTCACGCTTTGTACTGAAATCAATATTAAATAGAAGAAAAATGTGTCACTACCATGCTGAAGATGCTATGATTCAAACACACAAGTAATTATTCATGAAAGCTTCTGTACATTCTTAAAATGGATAATCTTTGATTCTGAAGCAGAGATACTTACTTCTGTCACAGTTTCTGCCAGTAAATTCATTCCTACACTCACACATGTAAGAAGAGAGCGCGTTGCGGCAAAATCCTCCATTTTTACATGGACTCGAATCGCATTCATTCACATCTGAAACGAATGGTTTGTCGTGAGTAATATCTGCCTCAAATTATAGCTCTTCCCTTTCCATACTTCGCAATCGTCATTATCTTTCCGAGAGGTAAAAAAGGTGTACTTTCGGCCAAACGACCCCGAGCTAACCAACTTTTATAAAAAGTTACTGTTAGCAGTAGGACTGGAACGGTCAATCAGACCTCCAATTATCTAAACATTGGTTCCAAAAATTGTGATGATTGATGATAATGTTTTTCGTCAAATCATAGTTCGTACATGTATGGTTGTTATTTTAGTAATTTCGGACATTTGATTGCTGGTAGCAGTGCGATCATCGATGATCTGTATCCCAACCCAAGATAGCAGCACACTATAAACAGCTGTGTGAGCGTAAGCCCACGCATAGTAAGGCAATAAGAGCTTTACTGCAAGTAACGCGATAACACGCCGCAGGATTAGCTTCACTATACATAAAGCAACAAAGGACTTCTATTTTGGAATATCATTTCCGAAAGAAATATTTTAAAAAATACGAAAAATTAAAGGGAAATGAATGCTCTTCTTCAAATACTTACAAAGATACTATTCCAAATAAACTAAAGTTAGTAATGTAAAAGTCAAAATAACAACGTCAAACATCAAACAATCTTACTGTCACACATGGCATTTAGCAGAGGTTCAGTCATGGAAGTTATTTCTGAGAACGTTTCAGTGGCAAAGATGTTTGCTTCCACTGGTCTGCTGGCGATACCAATAAACTCCAGACTTTCGCCCACACCTTCTGGAGCTGCTACCACTATGTGAATTCCATCCAGACGAGCGGCAATTGCTTCTGGTAAAGTCTGAGGAAATGTACAGTGGAAGAAGAAACACAATGATTAAAGCAATTGAATCACAAGACATGTAAATGTAAACATCTTCATCTTAACGCTGATAATATATCTTTAAATACACAACTTTACGGTGCAATTTCTCCAATGACTTTTCAAATTGTATCTTAGTTATAGTTAAGTTGATGAACTATATTAAAACAAACGATGCACTTTCGGTAGTGAACATATTAACCAATATGGAATTTTATATTTACCTCATCTTCAGATAAAGTGGCTCTGCCATCGGAAACGAGTATACCGAAGTTGGGCACAAAATCTCTGTCTCCAAACTCTGGTCTGAACATAGAGCGCATTAGACGAATGGCAGAGGCAAGATTGGTTTTTCCTCGCGTGTACGGTGTCATTTGGATGGCCTAGACAGGAAGATTACGATAAAGTACACCAAGAATCATTTTAAATTTCTCATTGACAAGCCATGGTAATGCAGATACACCAATAATGTCACCAAGGTTGCAGATCTGGGTAGCGAATCGATACGCCGTTTAATACAATTTGCACACCATCTAGTTGACGTAACATCAAATATTTTGCTAATACTTTAAATCTGTGCATTAAACAATTTCTTTTCGATGGCTCTCTCTAAGATTTTTAGATTGAAGTGTCACAATCTTTGGGTTTTTTTAGTGTTTTGTTGGACCAGGGTCAACTTGTAGGGCCACTGATTATCCCTGTTTTGGACTTCATGTGACCATCCCCATGGGTTTTAAATCCAGAGTGGATCTCTCACCTGCACTCTTACTTGCTTGCATGCGGTGATCCCCAGGGTCATGTCTGGTGTGACACCTGCTTTTTCCACCAATAGAGGTGTACACTATGGGATGGCTGGCTGGGCTCCTCTCGAAGTGTCAAAAAAACTTCTATTCCATGAGATTTGGATTTTGGGAGAATTGTCAAATGCGTCATGTCGTTTCACCACCCTGCGGGCACCAGATATTTCAACATACCTGCTTGAGATCTTCTTTTCTCTTGAAAGTATCCAGATCAAATTCTTTCACCGCTGCATCACTGAAGCTGACCAAACCTATGCGCGTTCTCTCCTGTCGTACCTCCATGTGATCGATAACAGCGTTCAACCACAGCTGTTATAAGCATCAACAAAATATATCAAGCATATACCAAGTGCTTCCAATTCATAACAAATACGACAAATTTACATGCAACAAGACATTACCTTAACATCTGTAAATCGAGATTGTCTGATACTACCAGATGTATCCAACATTATTATGACATCAGCTTTACCATCGCATTCTAAAAAGATTTTCAGATTATTTGCAATGATGTTTGAAAACTTCTATGGCATAAATGTAGCACAATACATAATTATTCTTCTTACTAATAAATTTAAAATAAAATTTATCAATGCAAGTGCTATAAACAACTATTCTATTATCAAGCAAATCTGTACCTCGTTCACAATTACGACCAGTTCTTCCAGTTTCACAGTGACATTCATGCGTGTTTATTTCGTCATGGCAAATGCTATCTCTTCCCTCACAGGGGTTTTGTGCACATTCATTAACATCTGTGTAAGTACGGAAGTATATTTTTGATTGATACCACATTTTGAAATATAAAACAGTCAATAACATGCTTGTTTCAAAAATCTTAAGATAAAATTTAACAACTGTAATAAAAACTTTACTGAATCACATTGCCTTTTACTTACTATTACATATTGCATCAAGTAGATTTGTTGCTAATACGTCTCTGCTGTCATCAAACTCATTGAAAGTTTCTATGTTGATCAAAGCAAGTTCATTGGGATCACTTGTGATACCGTTAAGCTCCAATTGCATTGATGGAGTGGGTAAATGTACAGCTGGAAGAATAAACGCAGAAGAATTATAAAATGTAATTTAATTGGCTGTCTTCCCTGATATCAATTCCACTATGGCTAATGGTGTAGTGGTGCACTCTGTACAATGCATAGAAATGTTAATACATGCAACGTTCCGCCAGCTAATCCTGCGGTTAAGTGGTACTGCTTCCGAGGGGGATTTGCATCCATGGAGTACGGGTAACATCTGCTTGCTGCTGCAGATGTTTCTCCAGGCGGACATCGTGTATATTGAAAAGGAGGTTTACCTATAGTCAGGATGGTGATGTCAGCTTCGTGATCCATTTGAGCTTCCATGAATGTTTCAGCTGGATTGTTTGACTGACCATCCGTAACAAAGATGGCTACATTTCTTATGTTTTGACGGTTGCCATTCGGGTCGGTGAAAATTACTTCTCTCAGCATCCTAATGTTAAAATCGTTTATCGTTTATTCACAATAATATTATCCCTAACCAAATTAGAATATAATGTATTTCAACGTATATGAAAACAAACATTAACTATAACCGTAATGCAAAAACGAATTCTTGAGTCAAGATAACAGGGTGAACATGTTGAAAGAGGGAGGTATAAGAAAACAAGGGTGAAAGCAAAACCTTAAAGCACAAGCGGTGTCGGTTGAACCTTTGGTGTATTCAAACGATAAAGCATTTGCAACGTGCATCTTATTATCATGCTGGTTCAAGTGAAAGCGAATGGAACAGTCTTCTGCAAAAGTTTCAGCTGCAACCTGTATAGGAACATAACAAAACGGTAAGCTTTAAAGTCACTGAGTTGATTTCATGTTAAAGGTCGCCTTAGCGAATAATTTTATACTATGCTAAGACCTTACCTGCATTCCTGTGTTGGGATCAATATTCATCATCATTGTCAGATTCTTGAAGAATCGTATCATTTTGTAAAAGTTCTCATCACCCATACTCGTCGATGTGTCGAGAACCAGGGCAACATCGGCGGGTTCTCTGCAGCCTAACAATTATACAAGAATGCACTTTAATAGGTTAATATGCCACAGTGTTGCTACTAAATAGGATATTTTAAAGGCTACGTACGGAATTCGCAATTCAGTCCAACATATCCGGCTGCACACTGACACATGTACATCTGTACACCATCCACACATGTTCCACCATGGCGACACGGATTTGATGCACAATCATTGTTATCTGCATGAAATAAATATTGTAACTCAAAGCCGTTCCAATAGAAAGCAATGACAGTGTCACTTCTATACCTATCGTTATATCTCATGTTAAATTGTACAGCACTGTGCTGTTTGAAATGGATACAACAGTGTAGAAGAAAGGTTAAAACATTGCAAACATTTATGAGATTTCTATACATTTATTACCATTACAAATAGCTTCTTTCAGTGCCGATTTGATGTTTCCTATCGTGGCAAAGTTTTTAACCTGGAACACATTGTTTTCAGCGGGGTAAGAAGCTATGGACTTAATCTCCAGTTCGTTTAACCAGTTTCCGACAGCTATCACCAGTATATGGATTCCCAAGTCTTTGTCCTGTGACAAATCACACAAATAAAATTGTATAATTGTATACGTTGTTTTTGGTTGGACGATAACTTTCTTAAGTGAAAGTTTTTTTGAGCCGAAATTTTGTCCTATCTGATGATCTGATTCTTCAGTTAGTCAGTAGCATTATATAGTACAATAACTTCAAGTCGTGCACATTTTAGAACAATAATTCTTTGTGTATTGTGGGTTATAAAATTAAACATACGGCTGCTGCCTCAAGCAGTGTTCTAGAATAATCGTTGCTCCCTCCATCGGTGAACAGGACTATAATTTTGGGCTTATCATCAGAAGTCATAAGCAGCTCATCTCGAACCATGCTCAGAGCTCCTGCAGTGTTGGTGGTACCAGGATCATATGCGATCTAAATACGATAAGTTAATACTCACATTAATTTCCTTAAATGATTCAACAATGTGCAAAATAGAATACGTGATGAAATATCTATTTAATACACGATTATTCAATACAAACAGAATAAACCAGATGAGTTTAGATCTATTTTCCATTTTTCTGTGATTTAGTTGTAGCTAATAATCCGGGCAAAAATTACCTCGTTAATAGCCGCAGATAGACTACTGGAATTAGTGTACTTTCCCATATCTATAGATTTTCTTGCATCGGTGCTGTAAGTGACCACGCCAACGCGTCCGGCACCTGGTTGCAGATCCAGGTCTTCAACTAGATCCTGTAAAGCATAAATATGTAAGCAAAATATCCCATTTTGTTAACAGGATACTAATTTTGTGGCAGGTCGTTCTAGCAAGGTGCATTAGTTAAAATGAATACCTGAACAAATGATTTCATATAATTGAAGTTCTTTTGCTGCATGCTTCCAGATGTATCCATGACAATGACTACATCACCAGGTTTGGTGCAGTCTGAAATGAGAAATATTTTGGAATGCCTAAAATGGAATGAATGAAATTTTCACTATTTTTTGCAATATTCTATCTGGCGTCCTTATACCTTACCAATTAATAATATGAACAATACTCTGAACACTTATTTACTTACTCGATGAGCGTACACAGGCGCTCTGTGCCACTTCTCGCAAAATTGGTGTCAATGACTGGAAATCAGGGGCGGAGAAATACTGTTCTCCTTCCTTATGAGGCGGTGACGACAAAGCTTGTAGTAGTTCTCTATCAATCAAGTTGGTGATACCCACTGATACCATCATCACTCCTGTAAATGTAAGCGGACTAACATCTATTTTCAAATTCATTGATAATTATATATGCCACAGATTATTTTGTATTCAACAATCATCCACGTAAACATCTTCGCCAAAAAATAAATCTGTCTTGTTAGCAGTAGTTTAAAGCTTCATACTACTAATCTGTTGGTTTGCTTAAATTCGGTAAAAAGGTCCAAGCTTCCAGTGAGAAGCCAAAGATTTTATACATTTTTAAACTGTGGTTAACCGTCAATGATTCCGAAATAATAGAGCATCGAATGCAATAAATAATGTACCAGAATCCATCAAAAGTTTAGCTTCGTCAAAGGCAGGATTCCTTCTTTGTTCCGGAAACGGAACTCCGTCAGTAATTATTATTGCAACATTCTGTGCATCTGATCTGTCACCATTCCGTTGACTAAAACACTCAGTTCTTGTGATCCGCAGTGCCTCTGGCGTGTTTGTTGTAGCTCCCACGTACGGAATGTTCTGAATAGCAGCACAAATGTCTTGTTTCGTAGTGTATGAATTCAGAGCGAATTCAAGCTGGGCTGATTCGGAAAACACAACCACTCCTATTTGGGTATTATCTGTGCCATCTATAGGGAAAGCCTCCGCTAGCTAAAAAGCGAGAGAATTAAGTTATTTGAATGATAGTGAAGAAATCATTCTCAGTCAAATTACTAAAATATTTGTTATAGCGGATCAACTTTCCAAATAATAAACAGGTGATAAAACAACTATAAAAACAGCAAAGCAATCGCAAACTGAAAATAAAAATGAACTGTTACAAAGGAAAAAAATAAAGTGCTTACCCGACTAACGAACTGCAGAACCAAAGCCCAGTTGTCATAGGAACCATCATCGGGATTATTGTCCCGAATACTTCCCGAGGAGTCCACTATTATACACAGATCCATCTTGTCACATGTCGGACCTGCCGGTCAACATTAATAAGTACATGCGAGAACAAACAGTAAGGCAATCATCTCGAGTAAGCATGTGCCCGCTAATTTATCAAATTAGAACTGTGCGTGTTAAAAGATGCACGTTAAATTAAAGATAAGTTTACAGACTCGCGTTAAATTACAATGGTTTCAATCATTTAAAAACTATCTTACTCGGTTCTGGGGTGTCGCAAGCACTACTGACTAACGTTTTGAGTAAGGAATCCAGAGACAGGAAATCCGGGGATGTGAAATAATCCTTTCCTTCCACTTGACCGGAGTGAGTCCTTTCTTCGCCGGAGATTTGTTGCAGAAATTGAGCGTCAATAACATCAGTGATACCAACAGCAATAATATTGATACCTAAATGATATAAAACATTCCAGGCTCTTAATTTCTAATTTGAAACGGTAAACATATACAGGAAAGCATCTTTACTAGTTGTACATTAAAGAAAACATTAGTCTTCTCTTGGCATATCATATTGATAACGATATGGCTTTTTTCCTCTTTTACACTTTATTTTCGACAATTTACCAGAGTCTCTTGTAGTTCGCGCTTCTGCGACACCAAGGGGCCGTCTATCCAAGGGATAAGGAATTCCATCCGTGATAATAAGGGCCAAATTTGCCGCTTCTGGCCGATCTCCATGATCCAGATCAAAGCACTGCTCACGCATCACCTGTGTTATTTTTCATTCAATAGTTAATCATTAATATTTCGCCCATTTTTCTTTGAATCCGATTTAGGAAATGACGGTGTGATAAGTTATAGTTATCTTAAATTGACATGATTTTCAATACCCGAATAGCTTCTGGCGTGTTTGTTGTCTGTCCATAATATTGTATTCTGGCAAGGTGATTCAAAACATCTTCTTTATTGTCATATCTGTAATAAACAAACAAGTACATTACTTGATTTCAATGTAATTGGACTTACATCCAATAGTTAAATACGGGATAGAATGACATACACTCACTCGTCTAAATGAAATATCAAGTTGACCCGTTCAGAAAATACTACAGCACCTATTCTGGTTCTGTCTGGTCCTATGTCAAAACTAGATGCAATCTGTGAATCACAAAAGTAAATATCATACTGTACCGCATTCTTTGTATAGAAGTATAGATATATTACTAACACAAGACATTTCCTCGCTTGATCGAAAGAATCTTGCTGCACAGATTTAAACCTTAGTTTCTGCTTCTAATTTCTCGTTGAACATAATAATTTTAAATGAATGAAAGAAAACTTAAAACTTAATGTTTCATAACGTTAGTCTTTTTTAAATCACGCAATAACACAGACAAGTATGATTTACATTGCTGATGAAGTCTAAGAGCAGGTCGCAATTGTCATATGACCCATCTGGAGGGTTGTTATCTCGGATACTTCCAGAAGAATCAATCACGAAACACAAATCAATAGTTCTACAATCTGAGGCAGTACAAATTGTTATAATTGGATTGAAATTTGAATAGATGCACGATTCGTTTTCGTGAAAACAGTTCAACGTCATCAAGGCTTAGTAACTATCTGTCCGATGGACTTATTATTTTCCTCTCGATGATTGACACTGCTATCATCTGAATCTTTCTATTTAAGCTTGCTGTCAATAATAGAATGTAAGAACTTTACTTGTCTAATTTTTTATTTAGAGAAGCGTTTATGAGGTTTACACTTGATAACCAATAGGTTAATGAGCTGACTGTCTAGCGGTGACTTTTGTTAGCGTAACAACCTGCCCTCTTTCCTGCCGAATAACCAAGCGAAGTCTCCCGTCAAT